>AFIR01000788.1:0-18956 GCA_000223685.2 Zymoseptoria pseudotritici STIR04_4.3.1
CCCTACCCCACCCACAATCGCACCACCCCCGTCCCCCCCTCCACCCAAATCCTCATCCTCGGCTCCGGCCTCTCCGCCTCCCTGCTAGCCTACACCCTCCTCACCACCCATCACATCCCCGCCTCTTCCCTCCTCCTCCTCGAAGCCCGCGCCGCCCTATCCGGCGCCACATCCCGCAACGCCGGCCACTGTCGCCCCGACGCCTTCCGTGGATTCGCAGCGTACGCTCATATTCACGGGACTGAGCAGGCGAAGAAGATTTTAATCTCTGAGAGGGAGACGTTTGAGAGGGTGAGGACTTTTGTCAGGGAGATGGGAGTGGAGTGTGACTTTGAAGACACGGTTACGCGGGATGTTTGTCTCACGGAGGGGTTTGCGAGGGAGGAAGGGGAGGCGTTGAAAGGGTTTAGGGATGCGGGTGGGGATGTTGAGTATGTGCGAGTTTTTGACGGGGAGGCGGGGGCGGAGGAGAGGAGTGGAGTGCAAGGCGCGAAGGCGGTGTATGAGTGGCCGGCGGGGAGTGTGCATCCGGCGAAATTGGCGGGGTGGTTGTTGA
This sequence comes from Zymoseptoria pseudotritici STIR04_4.3.1, assembly GCA_000223685.2. Taxonomy (NCBI): domain Eukaryota; kingdom Fungi; phylum Ascomycota; class Dothideomycetes; order Mycosphaerellales; family Mycosphaerellaceae; genus Zymoseptoria; species Zymoseptoria pseudotritici. The sequence continues at coordinate 557 of AFIR01000788.1, forward strand.
AGGAGTGTGTAGAGAGGGGAGTGGGATTGTGGACGTATTGTGCTGCGGAGAAGGTTGAGAGGGATGGAGAGGGATGGCTTGTGACGACGCCGAGAGGGAAGGTGAAAGCGGAGAAAGTGGTCCACTGCACGAATGCGTATGCTGCGTACCTGTTGCCGCAGTTGAAGGACTTTTTGACGCCGAATCGTGCGCAGGCTCATGCGTTTCCGGCTGGCGAGGGGGAAGAGGTGAGGAAAGAGACGATGTCTTTGCGGTATGGACTGAAGCATTTCTTCTCCTTCATCCAGCGGCGGGAAGACGGCACCGTCATCTTCGGCACATCACGAGAGAACCCTTCCTGGTCGCAGTCAACTCGAGACGGACTCGTGACCTTCGACGACTCGGGCTACAACGCGGAAGTAGCCGCCACAGCCGAGCAAGAATACGCCAAACTCTCACCCGGCCAGACCATCCCTCCCAACCACGGCGATGTACCAGGAAATTATTGGACCGGCATAATCGCCATGACGCCGGACTCGGTACCTCTCGTTGGTCCGATTGATGGGCTGGAAGGACAGTATATCTGCGCTGGCTTCAACGGGCACGGGATGGCGAGAATATGGACGGCGGCTCCGGGATTGGCGAAGTTGATTATGGGGGAGGAGTGGGCTGCGACGGGGTTGCCGGAGTGTTTTCGGTATAGTGAGGAGAGGTTGGAGAAGGCGAAGAGGAGGGACTTGAAGAGCGTGTGGTGAGTGGGCGAGGAGAGCAGAGCTCATGCCGAAATCCTGAGAGGCGTCCGTACTCCGTTCCGCTGCCGTTGTCCTCCGGAAAGGGGCATCCTCTTGGACGGTCGAGCAGGACTCATTCCAGTACATGTACATGGCAAGTTCGACCTCCCTCACCATACCTCGCATCTCATCACCCAGCCCATCCAAAAACCTCTTCCTCTCTCGCGCCGACCTCCTACCGTGACCCGCTCCCCTCCCGCCCAGCCCCCCCACCACCTCTTGCGCCTCCTCCGCCACCATCTCTTCGTTTGCATCTATAACCCCCCTCTTCCACCCCATTCTCAATAATTCCGCGGTTCAGAAACCACGCTCCAATTAGCCCAATGGGTTAACGCGGAATCTCTGATACAATTTGTTTCAAAAAACCCCAGCCAAACCCTCTTTGAGGAGGTCGTGTGCCTGACTATATGTCGGTTAAATTGATTTTCAATTAATTGTTCGGAAAAAACCAGCCAAACCCTCTTTGAGGAGGTCGTGTGCCTGACTATATGTCGGTTAAATGGATTTGCAATTAATTGTTCGGAAAAAACCAGCCAAACCCTCTTTGAGGAGGTCGTGTGCTTGCTTTGGCAGTTAAATGTGTTTGAGTTGTTCCCCATACTGGCATCGAATGCTGTGGGGTCTTCTGTTTTTGTTCGTTTTTCCTTTTGGTACGGTCCATGGGGCGGGTTGGTTGGTTGGTTGGTGGAAAGGGGTGTTCGACTTTTACCTCGCGGGGGAGCTTGCACCCGGTCTCGTTCCAAGTCCACGACTTCTTTCGTGGACTTGGTCCGATGCACAGTCGAGAGTCCATGCTGTACGGTCCTGAACTTGTTTTCTGGGATCGTGGTGGAGAGTTCTGCTTCTTGCAGGGTATGGCTTACCAGACCGAAAGAGAGTGATGGAGGAAACAAGGAAAGTCGATGTATGAATCGACACATGAATGAATGATTGACTTACAGCTGAATACATACATCTTGTCCAGACTCCTTCTTCGAACATGATTCCTCGTTCCACCTCGATGCTTTTGCCCAGACCGCAGCGCTAATGAACGACAAAAGCAGAAAGGTCAATTATGAATCGCCACGAGCATCACACTCCTTCATTACCTCCCTCCTCGTCTCCTGCCAGTAAGCAGACGACGAAGCCCGCCACACTTATCCACAATTACATCCACCTCTTACAACAACACCGCGATCCCCCCAAAGAAAGCACCCACAAGCGCCAACCCACCAAACGTCTGTCCCGCACCAAGCGCCCAGCCCCTAAACCTCACCGCACCAGAAGTATTCCCCCCACCATTCCCACCACTCCCCTTCGAGCTCGTCGGCCCCGCACCCAACGCCTGCGTATACACCGCCCTCGTCGCCCCACTCGCATCCGTAGTCTTCATCCCCCCAGCCGCCATCGTACTCGTCATCCCCTCCGTCGCGGTCTCCGTACTCGTGCTATTCCTCAAATTTCCCTTTTTCGGGTTCTGCGCGCCGCAAGGGTGTTGTTCGCGACAGGCGGTCTGGCAGGTGGCGTCGTTGCCGCCGCAGTTGGCGACGCATTGGTTGCCCCATTCCTGGCAGATGAAGAAGGGGAGGGTTTGGCTGTACTCGGAGATGTTGGGGGAGGTGCCGTCGGAGCAGACGCAGGCGTAGGTGAGGATGGTGGGGTTGCAGTCGTTGGATTGCGTGGTGGCGTCGTCGTTGGTGACTTCTTGGAGGCAGATTAGAGGGCATTGGGCTTGTTGTTGGGTGCACCAGAAGTCTGTGAGGAGGTGGAGGAGGTTAGTTGGGTGGTTGGGTTGAGGGGACAGTGGAGGGATATGCATACCGCGGACGGTCTCGTTGACGGTGGTGGGGTTGATGCGGTATTGGTCCTGGGCGTTGATGGCCGTGGCGAAGAGGAGGGTGGTGAGAGTGGCGGTGGTGGAGGTCTTCATGGTGGCGGTATTGGTGGTGTGAGTATTATGTGATGTATCTGGATGTATGCTATGAGTATGGTGGTGTTTCGATATTGTGCTGTCAATGGCATCTAGCGAGGTGGATGTCTTTCCTCTCACCCGACTGCCACGGGATGTGCTTACCTGATGTTTCCTCGTAGGGCGATGGTAGATGTTAACAAGGCAAGAAGGGACTGTGGTTCAGGCGATGCTTAAGCGAGTGTGATGGCTGAAGCAGGAGGGTGAAGGCCGAAGAGGAAGGCACGAAGGAGGAAGGCGTTGCGAGGGAAGAAGAGGAGGTTCGGGTGAAGAAGGACGGGAAAAGAAGTCATGAGATGTGGATGGACATGGGGAGATATATTGGGTGGTATGTGCGTTGGAGCTTATTCCACTCTTCCCGCGTGTCTACCTCCATCCGTTGTGCCGCGTATGGACTTTTCCGGTCAGGCCATGTGAAGATTACGAGACGCTCAGCAAGGCAATGCTTACGACGGACAATTCATCCGGAATCCCGAGCTCAACGAGATGCGTGTGGTGGTATACGCGGCCTGGTGCAGCGATGGTTTGGGTGTAGACTAGCAGAAAGAGTCGTAGCTCTGCAGGGAAATAATAATTATAGACGATCCCGAACCTTGTCGTGCGTGATCTAACCCGCTTGGGCGTAGACGTGCATCTATGAGCATCTCGACCAATAGAGTCGTGCCGGGTTGGTGAGAGGGCAACAACTCGACGGACTGCAGCTCTGAACTAGACTGACTTTCCCCTCTGCTACGAACCTGACATCTCTTGACTCGCCTGCTGGGATCCCATACCGAACGACACGAACAGTGCCAAGGTCGACACACCCCACTGCTTCTTGGATACCAGGGCGCCCTCACACTTCTCTCACGTGGACTGGCATCAACACAACCTCGGGCCACCGCATCTCAAAGGCTTGGCCGTGACCGGGACATATTCTTTCCCACCCTCCCGCCGCCACCCCAGACCCGCATATGAGGAGACACAGATGCATGTGAAGTACCTAGTGCGACGCGGTCGAGATCGAATTCACGAATCCCCTCCAACCTTGTTCCTAGTTCCCACTTCGATCCCTGCGCATGAGTTCCCGCCACCACAAGGAAGACCATGCTATTGACGACGACAACACTACGGAGGCCGATGTTCGGTCTAGCTCGCCTTCCGCGGTAGTACCACCTGTGAACACGGCCAGCACTCATTCCAAGAACACCGAACACCCCATCACCACAGGCCTAGGTCTCACCATCCAAGATGCAAACCCATTTCTCCCCGCCATGTCCGCCTCCGCCCCAACTCAACCTGCAGAATCACCTCCACAACAGCAACCACCCCAACCACCCTCTCCTCCCTCCAACCCCATCCACCACCAAAACCCAACCTCCACCATCCCACCCTTCTGGTCCCCCTCCCCCCACCCCACCCGCTCACCAAGCTCCCACTCCCTCCCCTCCGCAATCCTGCTAATCGACCACACCTCCTCCCCCTCCACCTCCCAAAACTGGCATTCCTGCTGGGCCCAATCCGTCTCCATCCCCTCCCACATCCTCATCTCCGGCCCCACAGGCATCGGAGCCTACATCGTCTGGCACGTCACCGTGCAAACCCTGGAGGGCGGGGAGTTGGAATTGAGAAAACGATACTCGGAATTCGATCGACTACGGAGGGAATTGAGGCGAGCGTTTCCCCACGCGAAGAATATGATTCCGGAGTTGCCGAGGAAGAGTGTCGTTTCGAGGTTTCGGCCCGAGTTTTTGGAGGGGAGACGGATGGGGTTGGAGCATTTTTTGACGTGAGATGAAGCCTTCCCTTTTCTTCATCGTACGACCTTTGCTGAAAAAGGGTACTGATTCAGTTTCTTGTCTAGCTGTATTTTGCTGAATCCGGAATTTGCGAGTTCGCCGATTTTGAAGGAATTCGTCTTCTCTTGAAAAATTTGACCGACCCATTTCCGACTCTACGACAACGAGCAAAAAGAGAACCTGAGACGTACCTCGACCTCAGTAACCACAACTGAGACGCTAAAGGCTACACCGCCAGTGTCGCCCATCGACACTGTTCGCAATCAGCGGTCCAGCCACTGCACCCGTTCCAAAAGGCAGCTGTCTGACAGGAGCAAGCTCACATCAGCGCGTCGTCAACAGGGGATCGTCCCGCCGCTGTACCACCTCAGCTCGCCGAGTCGAGTTCCGACACACACAAGCACAACGGAGGAAGCCCCGCTTGGCCTTTACGGATGCAATCGTCCAGGCTGGCCGCTCGAATTTGAATCATTCTTTCCTCACATCCAGGTTTCGGAGCTGACGACCATCGAAACCCTCCCTCCAGGGCATGAAACTTTGCACATTTTTCGTGTCAAAGGAATGGACTGCAGCAGCGGTTGTCGACCTTGCATATCCATACAACACAGCACATCGCTTCCGAGATGGACGGGAACCCCAATAACGCTGTGTAGGAAAGGCGAGGAGGATGCAGCAACTCTGGTGGATTCAGGACTACAATTCACAAGGCTTGCAAATACTGTTAAAATTCGGTCTGCTCTTTCACATCCCATCAAGCTTCGGTTTGGGAGGGTTCGTCTTGTTTCTGCCGAGCTGTGGCTGGTCTATATTTTGCCACTGGCTGTTTCTGCTGTTGCTCAATCTTCTCTGCTGCGTATCGCCTGTAATCTGGTTCAAAAGTCTGGTACAAAGTCTTTCAAGGGAACCTCGACTTGCAAGCTTCTTCTTCATCAAGCGCCAACCCCCTATCACATCGTCTGTTACCTGCAACTGTTTCATCCCTTCTGTCTCCGCTCATCAGTGATTCACTCCCCCTTTCCCTCCCCATCCCCATCCCTCACCGCCCCCATCCTCCTCACCCACCCTTCCAACTTCCCCACCCAGCCCTGCACTCCCTTCTTTCCCTTCACCTTCCGTCCCGCCTTCCGTCCCGGAAACTTCGCCCCAATCTCCTCCTCGCTGAACTTCCTCGTCTTCCTCCTCAACACTTCCACTCTCTCCTCCAGCGTCCACCTTACCTGATCCTCCCCAATCGGCACCAGACACCTCGCCAATTTATCATAATCCTTGCGTAAAAGTGTGAGAGTGAGGAAAATATAGTCGATATTGGAGAATACCAGCGCGTGGTTGGAAGCGTAGACTTTCTTGGAAGAGAGGAAGTGGAGGGGTTGGTCGCGCCAGTGGCGGAGCGGGTTGAGGTGGTGGGCGGTGTGGTAGCCGTCGTTGAAGGAGAAGCGGTTCGACTAATGCCCTCAGGTCAGCAAGGTGGTTGAGGGGGAGGGGAAGGGGAACTTACGGCCACGTCGATCAGGGTTATACTAGAGCGGTAGTCCGAGTCTGGTTCGACTTCGTCGACGAGAGCGTGTTGACCCCAGTTTCCCACCATCAAGCCTAAGCGCAGGACGACGAATGGGAGGATGAGGGTGAAGACCGCGGCGCGGGTGTCGAAGTATGTTGCCATCGCCGCCATGACACCGAAACTCGCCATTTCACTTCCGAACGAGCGTATCGCGAGGTTGTACTTTCCTTTGCGGAGGAAGTAGAGCGGGAGATCCAACCATACGAGAAACAAGAATCGGCCGACATATTGTGCAAAGTCCCACACCTCATCCCGCTGGTATCGTAGCGTGGAGGACAGATCATCCGGCCCGTTGCCTTCGACGTGGTGGTGTTTGACGTGGTGGTAGTAGTACGAGTCCCAGGTATGACCCAACAACGGGGAGAGGACGTATGGAAAGGAAAAGTCCAGCCATTTGTATGCTGGGGAGAGCACGCCGTTGTTGTGGATGTGGTTGTGTAGCATGAGGGTGTATCCCCCCGCGCACCAGATTGTGAAGATGAGGTGGACGGTGGCGTGGAGGTAGGTGAAGGCGTGGAAGAGGTAAGAGGCGGAGGGGAGGAGGATGGTGAGGTAGAGGAGGATGTGGGTTAGGAAGACGATGTCGGTGGGGTGCCGGACTATGGTTGTTGCGAGGCGGGCGTAGGGGTGGATGAGGTGGGTTTGGATGAATGGGGGGAGGGAGGTGGTGTCCCAGGAGACGAAGATTGTGGGGGAGAAGGAGGGGGAGGTGGGGTCGTTGAGGGATTTGAGGTGGGTGATGGCTGATGTTGTGGTTTCTTGAGAGTCCGTGTCTTGTGTGGAGGCATTGGTTTGCTTGATGTCTTGGTAGAGGTCTTTCAAGAGGATTTGGTCCGATTCCGTGAGGTAGGGATCAATTGTTGGCAACTCCATCGTGGTCGCCATGCTGTCGTTCTGTCTGGTCGAGTACTGCGTATCGCGATGGTCCTGGGTGAATGGACTTGTGCTGTATTCCTGCAAGTGTAGTGCTCGCGTAGTCCAGAACGAAGTCCGAAGTCCTCTCAGTGGCGACTGAGGCACAGCGGAGGGATGGAATGACAAGCCTAGCAGCAGTAAGAGCAAGCGTCGTCCGGCGTTCTTTCTCTAATGCCAGAATGAGGAAATGCAACAGAATCGTCCAATGCCCGAAAACAGAAAGTGGACATGAGGAAAACGCGAAGAGGCGATGAGGCCCTCCCACGAAAGGAGAAAGCACTACCGAAAAGACCCACAAAAGCAGCATGACAAACGTGTGAATTGTGGATAGAAATAATTTTGGCGCACGTTCCTTGCCTTGCGGTACCGATCTACAGTGGTCGAATCTTACCTTAATGTCGATGCAGGCGATCGAGGGTAAGATCGATGAGAGATACCTGGCGGCATTGTAGATGTATCGAAGCGCACATGTTGTAAGTCGAAAGCTTTATCGAAAGTCATGCTACAAGGATGGCATTGATATTGCTGGTTGTTTTCAGGTGCGATGCATGTCCAAACTCTATGCTCCACACGAACGGAGAGCGGGCCGTGGCGATCAGGGTGTCGGGCGAACCTCGGAGGAGAGACTTGAGAATCACTGTAATCAAGGAGAAGGACGATGGCAGTTGCAATAATTTGTGAATATTGTATTTCGATTGGCATAGCTGTAATAAAGAAGCAACGAACACGGTCTCGCTCTCTGCTGCGAGCATCTATCCAGAACATCTAATTCTCGCTGCGAAGCTACAGTCGCCCTACCACAGCCAGGAGAGACCCCTTCTCCACTCATCACGAGTAATCAAATCGTGCCCACTTCCACCCAAGACCAGGTACCCAAACCCACAACGCGCCACATCCAATCTCATCACCATCCTCCCCTTCCATCTCCTCCGCGCTCCGCTTGCGAGACACCAGCGGCTCGCTCTCGCTCTCCGAGAACTGCGGCGATGTTGGCCCACTGCCACTTGACTCATCGTCCGGGATGGTGTACGATTCCTCGGAGAGCGCGCGGGTCTCCTCCTCGATCTCCTCCTCTTCACTCCAGGTGAGGGAGTCTCCCTCCACGCTCGGGAAGAGGAACTCGTCTACATCGAATGGGCAGGCGTAATCGGCCTCGCTCTCCTCGCCGTCGTCTTCCGATGAGGTGAGGTCGGCCTCATGGTCGGCATGGTAGGTTGGTGGTGGAGAGGGGCGGTACACCTCGGAATCGGTGTTATTGGCGAGAAATTCGACCTCGCTCTCCTCGCCGTCGTCTTCCGCTGAGCTGTAGCCGGCGGCATGATCGCCATGGTCGGCTGGTGGCGAGGTGGAGTAGTACTCCTCGGAGTCGGTGTCGTCCATGGCGAGAAGACCAGCCTCGCTCTCCTGCTCGTCGTCGTCTTCTGAGGTTAGGCCGGCGTCATGGTTGTCATGGTCGGCTGATAGTGCAGGGGAGTAGTCCGCGGTGGGAATGGTGTCGCTGGCGAGAATGTCGGCCTCGTTCTCCTCGTACATCGCCTGGAGTTGGGCGTACTCCTGTTCGAGGTAGAGCATGTGAGACTCCAAGCGTGCTCGGTGTTTGCGGAGGTGGACGCTGCGCTGGAAGCGGACGAGAACAGCGTGCTGGCCGCAGGCTGGTGCTGTCATACGCGCCATGGTTGTAGGTGGTCTTGGTGTTGAGTTTTGGTTGTGAGTGTTCTGGGAGTGGGAGCGTGGAGGCTTGAGAAGCTGGGTGTTGAGCAAGGACTGAGAGAGAAAGGTGCGGGTAGGGGGATCTTTGTAGACGAAGGAAAACGGGCGTCGAGAAAATATGGCAGAAGGGAAAAGTCAGGTCGGTACGCTTGCACGGAAGATGAGTAACTTTGGTCCGACAATACCAAAATTGTGGCAGTCCCAGTATTGGTGACTGGCCTATCAAAGGTGGTCATTGGTCTGGCCCAATATATCGTAACCATTGGAGAGGTGAAGGGTGTGTCATGGCTCAACCACGGTAGCATAGCTTTGTCCCAGGGTTTGCGATCTATTCAGTTGGGCACACTCAAGACCCGTCGTCGAAGACGGAATGAAACATAGACCGTAGTATGGCGTTCGTGTAGCCATCATAGCACAATATCCTGCCGGTGACTTCTTGTCGAGGTGTCCCTAGCCCCATTTACAGCGCGATGTTGCGTGCCGGCGTACAGAAGTTCTCAGAACGCGAGGCTCGGGAAACTCAAGGTTGGTTGATGCTCAAAGTCAACCCAGTGGATGTTGCTGGCTGTCGGGTCCGCGTCCTCGCATGCATTGAGAACCATTGTTTTGATACCATCACCAGAGCGGGCCGTCTTTTGGGCATGTCTTTCTGGCACCTTGAGAGCGCCTTGCGTGAGCCATGGTCCTCGAGGCAGACTTTGTTGCATCCAATGTTTGAGCACCGATGAAGCAGGCCCCAAACCGTGTGAGGAAGTTGTGTGTCAGGATGGAAAAAAAAAGGGAGCAGACGTGAAGTTGAAGTGAACTAGAGCAGGGATCGCTCCGGCCCTCCCGCCGCCCCTGCTCTCCCAAGCCATCGCTGTATCAATTCCATCAATGTGCAAGAACGACATGCCAATATGCCGATATGTATTGAGTGTCGATATCCGGTGGCGACGCTGTATACGACGTACAGCAAAGCAGATGACAAGGCTCTTGGGAAAGGTGTGCGTCTGACGCAATGTCCGCGCTGCAAACGCTTCGCCGACAAATATGTCGAACACGATTTCGTGGTGTTGTTCATTGATCTGGTCTTGATCAAGCCGCAGGTATGTCATTCACATTATGTGTGGTCTTCTTATCATGGTCTTCCGCTTCATCAAGCCTGCAGTTGCTGATCCGAGACAGGTCTATCGACATCTACTTTTCAATCGACTTGGCAGAGAAGACGACACCCTGGATGTACGTGGAACAGATCTTACTTTCAGGAAATCAGACTAAACCTTCCCAGCCATCTATCAAACGACTAGGCGTCCTCCTCCTCCTCTTCGACGTCTACCTAACCTGGGCCCGAATCGAAAAAGCCACGCCCTCCTCTCCAACTCTCCCACTATCCCCACCACCACCACTCCCACCCTTCTCATCCGGATCCAACTCCTCCCTTTTCACACCACCGGACATGATCGATCACTCGTCCAGCTACCTCGCCTCGCAACCAATCCTCATCCAATACATCTTCTTCCTCATCCTCTGCACCGTGGAGACAGCGTCCTTCCACCTCCCAATCATCTGGCTACTATCCGTCCGCTTTCCACGACCTCTCAGCTCCGCTATTCCACATTACCCGCACTCGGCTCTTATCAGCACGGCTTTGCTTGTTAGCAGCTTCACAAAGCTATTTCCGCTGATGTTGTTGGTGTGGAAGTACGATCTCCCCAGCAGCGCGAGTGCAGTCAGTTGGGCGGTCATTATCAATAATGTGGCGGCGCTGGAGATTCTACTGGATTGTGGGTATGTGAGAGCGGCGGCTTTGGCTGCTGTGGGCGCTGTGTTCAGAGCTGGGATTGGATGGGTGAGTGCTTAGCATGTTTCACTGCTCGAGGACGATGCTGACACGATTTAGGGGATCTTGAGAGTGGTTGGCATTCACGGCGGCGCTGCTGCGGCTGGCGTCGTGGAGACGGGAGATTTGATTGTGGTCTGGCGGACGCTTGTGGAGACTTTAGGCTTGGGCTGATCAGGCCAACTAGGCAGTGTAGGATAGCCTCCTCGTCTGACATGAAATGCCACGAAGCAATGTCGTTCTGTGCCAATGTGACAATCGTCCGTCTCTTGACCTTCACGCAGCGATCGTCTGCGCAAGTGAGAACTCGGTCTCGATGTGTCGTTCCTCCCGTCTGCCCTGCTGGCCATGCCTTCATATATCCCAGTATACGATCACTCCCAACCATCCCGGAAACGCCATATTCGCCATCCCATCATCTTCACCCGCCGGACCCTCTCAGAATGCCCTGCTCCCCTGCACTTTTCCGCCGTTGAATTCCGGTCGCAAGTCGCTTCGCTCGGGTACGATAAGAGGATGCCATTGCGCGAGGAAAGTGATTGCTACACATATTCGTCAGCTTAGTCCAGTTCCTCAGCTTCGATCGAGGGGAAGTGTGCGCACCCCACATGAGCCAACAGCTCGCCACGGATAGTATGATGCTTGAGCGCCAGACGCTGTAAAGAGGAGCATGTTAGTTGATGGTGTCCTGCGATCTCGGTGGGGGGAAGCAGAAACGTACGTCTGGTTCTCGCCTTTGGGGCTAAAGAACCATGCTGCCATCGCGATGGCTACCACCACGATGATGCTGATTATGAGACTCCATCTGGGAAGCGGTTAGCAGAATAATCACGGTCGGAGCTTGGATGCGTACCCGTTCGCCATTGTGTGAGTTGGTGCTTGCCTTGAAGGTGCTCAGTCGTCGCAGCGTGATGATGGCCGCCAGCTACGCTCGTCGGATGTCGGAGCTTCGGCCGGGACGGGCCGACTCTTTGCCGGACTCGAGATGGCGGGTCGGTCGGGGTTTCGCGAACGAACTTCACTTCACTTTCACGCCACGCATGCCGGATTTTGTTTCAATACATTCAAAGAGATGCTGGTACCTTGAGTCTCTGCTGGAGCTCTCATGCTCCGGCCTCGAAGGTTGTCCGTGCCAACAGCCTTCTTGCCGCAAAACAGCTACAGTGTTACAGAGGTACGTGGCTCTCTCGCGAAACATAGCTCCGCAAAAGAAAGAAGACCATCCGCGCAAACGTGTAATTGGTCGTCGTTCGATTTCGAAGCGGCAACTCCCAAGATGCTCTCTTCCTGTCAGAGATGAAGCTCAAATCGTCCCAATGGAAGTTCGGCCATCGGACAAGCTTGGCCTTCCGCATACCGCTGGACCAACGCCCATGTTGTGCGATCCAATAGCACATGAGAAGTGCAGATTCAAAGTTTCTCCACCTACCTCGCTGGTCTTGCATATTGCCCAACTTACAGGAAAGCCTTGATATGATCATGGTCCGATTCCAGACCCTCCTCTTCCGTCGTCTCCTCCATCTGCACAGCCTTCGGACTCACCTTGCGCATCGGCTCTGACGCAGTGCGCAGATGAGTCGGATTCATCTTCTGCAGCGCGCTGATACTCTCCTTTCTCTTCGCCACTCGCTGAACGAAGCTGCTGGAAATGGAGGTGTACTCACTCGAGGTGTTCCCGGCGAGGGTGAAGGCGGCGTTGGTATGCGAGATGTGCAGACTGTTTGATTCGCTTCTGTTGATGCCACTGGAGTTTGGCGCGAGGCCGGAGTCTTGCCCTGCTCCGAAATTGCTGTCTGCTGCCGCAATTGCGTGGACTTTTGCAGAAGCAAGGACTCCTTCGCTGAACGGCCAGTCCAGATGCGATTCGATTGTTGCACGTTTCTCGCAAGCCCTCTCTTGAATCGACTCCGCCATAGATGAGCCACTCACTGGGGTGTCGACGCTGAATGCCGTGGCAAACTTCTTGATGGACTCCTTCGAGCTGCTGTTAGCAGATGGACTGGCCAAAGTGACGAGTGCGGACGTACCTTGTAGAGCTCTCGGAGTGCTCTGGCTTCGGTGCGCGCCTTCTCCGCTTGTAGCGCCGCGTTCTTACCGGCCTTTTCGTGGAACCTGACAGCATCTTCGTGATGGCGTGCGATCGACTCTACAGCTCTGACCCTCTTCATGAGTGCACCGAGTTCGTTGAAGCTGGCCTCTTCGTCGGAGTGCATGTTGGGTGCGGTGCATGCAGCTGTTGGCGTTGTTTTTGGTTGAGTTGCGTATGAGGAGGGGCGCACAATGACGATTTCGGATGACGTGCTTTTTGTGGTTGACAAACGGCGCAGAGAACCGTGAGCTCGCTTTGATTCACTCGCAGAACAATTGGCGTCGGCATCGTTCAACATCAGAGCGTACTGGTTACCTCAGGCCTCTTTGCGCTCGCTGACACACCACCATATTTCACTACAGACATCTAGCAACCTGCGAACAAGCAGGTCCGACAGGATGGCTCTCGGCCAAGAGAGAAAGTCTTTGACAGTGCCAGAGTGGCCACTGTGCTGAACCATCGCGCCTACGACCAACTTGATGTGTTTTGCTTTGCACACTGCACATCCGCCGGCCAAATTGTTTTCCGCGAGCAGAGATCTCCTCGACACTGTAAACCGGGGCCCTGCGCCAAAGTTTGCCACGAGGCTGATGAGGCAACGCCATGCAAACCAAAGAGGCCAAAGTCGGCAAAGCTTCTCCAGAAGTTTCACCCGGGCGACACCCAAGGAGTGCAGTGGCTTACCGCCACAGGCGGTGTCAAAGCCAGTGTGCGTGTCCACGAGGTGTCCTGGCTTGCCACTTCGCCATGCCACGCAAGACCAAGAGTCCACTAAAGCCTGGACGGAACAAGTCATCCGACACGCCTTTGCCCTGGATGTTGCGGCTCAACAGCCGCCGACACTTGGCCCCCACGCATTCTGTGGATCTGGCGTAATTCTGCATATCTCAGCAGCAAGCCACCAGAGCCGCAATGCAACATGGAGCCCGTATGAGCTCTCACGCATTTGTGTGACGCAACGCGGCTTGCGGGTCTCTGTCCGACCTGGTCGCGTACCGAACGAAGTACACCGGCCGACCTATGCCAGGGCCTTTGAGCTCGTAGGCATCGACCATTCGTTGCTTGCTGAAGTTATGGGGGCGTCTGGTACCTTGGGGTCGCATGACTGAGGCACACCTTTGGGATTGGGAGGAAGTAGGTCGACTGCCGTGATTCCCGACGGCAGAAATGATTCCCCGCCGCTGATGTAGTCGCGGTATCTCGACAACTGATACCTGCCACCCAATAGTGACAACGCTAATTGGTTTACCCCGGATTACAGGAGATCAACATTCACTTGCTGGAAGATCGTTGCAGCACCTGCCATTTCGAGGCAAGTTCACGCTTCCCCGCAGATCTTGGCAGTCACGAGCGATCGCACTGGCCTGTCAAAGGCGAAGCGCTTTGGACGGATCTTGGCGTCGCCGAGTGTTTAAGCACGGCAAATCGCCAGACTCTACACTGTACTGGCAAATGCGCTCTACTCACGGTAGGTCGAGCGTCGATCGCATCCCCAAATCTTCGGGAAACATACGAAACGGCAATGATAGTCGGACGAATGTTGTTTAGCCAGCAACATCACAAGATCGTCAGTGTCACCATGCGATCTGTGGAGCAGGACGCTGGGCATACTACGGTTGCGTTGTGGTGTTGTACTGGAGATATATAACAAAAGCTCTGGCCCCAACCTTTGCTTCGACACACCCAGCAATCTCCGTCTCCAACACCTATCCCCTTCTTCCTGCCTTTCACCAGATTCTTGAACATCTTCCTCCATCATGGTCAAAGCCACCACGCTTCTCGCGGCGCTGCCGTTCGTCGCAGCATACCCCGAGGTTATGGAGATGATGCAGAAGCGCGCAGAGCCACCAGCGAGAGAGCCTTTGTTCCTATCTGGCCGAACCAATAACGGTCCCATTCCGTCTAATGTGTTCGATGCGGTGAGTTCTCAACTGGCACGAAGCCTCCGGCGTCGGAGAGACTGTCTCTGCCGATGAAGGATCTTGTTCTGTATCGTCCTGTTGTCTGAGCATCGCTAATGTCTATACCCACGGGTGATTAGGACGAGCAAAGAGTGGACGTTTCTGGCGAGCACGCCTTTGTCGCGCCCAAACAGGGAGACATCCGTGGTCAATGTCCAGGTGAGCGTCTCATGTTGAACGCAACCATGATTGGCAGCAGCAGCGCTTATTCCAATACTATTAGGACTTAACGCCGCTGCGAATCATGGCTATCTCCCGCACAACGGTTTAGCGACTATTTCTCAGGTCAGTCTTTGATCAGACGGATGGAATCACAGTGACTGACTATTCATGAAGACCACTGAAGGATTGGGCTCCGCATACGGCATGTCTCCAGACCTCGCGATCTTCCTTGCAGCCCTCTCTATCGGCATCGCCGGCGACCCCGTTGCTGGGACTTGGTCCATTGGAGGCGAGTACCCAACCACTCTCGGCCTCTTCAGAGCGACCGGAATTGCCGGAACACACAATCAGTACGAGAGTGATGCCTCGATCGTCCGCGGAGACGCATATCTGAACAACGGCAACGTCGGCGTCTTCCAGATGCGCTCGTGGGAACGCCTTTACGCCCTGGCAGAGGATGGGCTCACACTGGACAAAGTCGCCGACCAGTCCGACTATCAAACACGCTGGAGTTTGGCCAACAATCCTTTCTACTTCAGTGCCCCATTCGCTGGTCTCGTTGCGCCTGCTGCGCACAACTTCGTTGTTGTGAGTTCAGTCCAATAGCCCGGCCCTGTCATGAACTAAACTGACTCTCACCTCAGAATTTCATGTCCAACCGCTCCGCTGAGAACCCGGGCGGTGTCCTTACCCGCGATGTCCTCAAGCAGTTCTTCGCTGTCACCGGCGAGCCGGGCAGCTTCGTGCATAACAGAGGCCAGGAAAGAATCCCGGAGAACTGGTACCGAAGATCGAGCAGCATCCAGTACACCATTCCCGCCGTACTCGCCGACGTGCAGGTCAACAATGCAATGTACCCTGGCATTGTCCGCTTCGGTGGCAATACCGGGAAGGTCAACTCCTTCACAGGCGTCGAAATCACCGATCTCACTGGAGGAGCCCTCAATGGAGCTTCGCTCTTCGAAGGCAACAATCTCGCTTGCTTCATGTTGCGGGCTTCGCAACAAGCCGTGCCTGATGCCGCTGACCCTGCTTTGGGTGCGTTGGGCTCCGCTCTCAACTTCTTTACTTCGCAGATCGCGCCGATCCAGTCCAAGCTCAGCTGCCCTGAGCTCGGCAAGTTCAATTCCGCGTTCTTCAGCCAGTTCCCAGGTGCAAGCTACAAGGCTCAGGGTCAGAAGACGAGCTTCGTCGATTCACTTTGATCAAGTGTCAGAGACCAAAGGCAGGATAGGGGGGGACTTCTTCTCGAACGGTCCTCAAATGCTGGGGTTGCTTCGCATGATAAGAATGCAATATGATCATGATGGTGGTTTGCTCAGATAATGAGACCTTGTACATAGCCACAAAATCTATGACCTTGAATCGGAGCATTGGGTAGCGCCCTAGAGACCATTCGACTTCCACATATAGTACAGCGGTGAACCCACCATGCTGTGTTGCAACGCTATTGTTCTCGACACGTAGCGCCAAGCAGGGTGTACTTGTGCCGTTCGATGTAGCCGTCACATCCAACGGCTGGCGGTGTTGAGAACGGGCTTCCAACACTTACCTCATGATGTAGGAGTGGAAATGGCCATCGAGGCGATATTGATCATGTAGATTGCGTATTTATCTTGACGAACGATCTGACATCGACAAAACTACAACTCATCGTGACCGTCATCATTTGGCGCAGCTTCTGGCACTGGATCTGCGGCTTCTGGTGCTGCAGCTTCCCCCTCCGCGGCATCTTGTGCTGGTTTCGCCGCTTTGAGCTCTTCGCCCTGCTTCAAGATCTGAGCCCACATCTCATCGTTGATCTCATCAAAGCTGAAGTCCATTCCTTCGGGCATTTGGCCCTTCAACTTCTCCTTCAGTGCCGCGATGTCCGGAGTGTCCTCTGCCTTGACGGGCTCGGCTGGAAGTTCGGCAAAGTCGACGATCAAGCCATCTGGCACCTTTGACTTTGGAGAGTCACCCATACGGATAGCATCGACCCAGTCTTCGAGTCCCGAGAGCTTGAAGTCAGCACCCTTGTAGTGTCTCCACCATGATCTCTTGCCGTTGGTAGCGATGATCTCGACTTCCGTTGGAGAAAGCTCAAGCTGGGTTCGAAGAGCGTTTGCTTGGGCATTCGAAGCCGGAATCTGGTAGAATGGGAACAGTGTCCTCTTGGCCGACTCGTGTTTGTAGTGAAGGTCGCTCAGACTTTGGACAGCCTCGACAGTCTTCTCCGAAGCGCTGTCTTCAGGTAGCAGAGCCAGCACGCAGGTTCCAGCCTTGTCGTTCAGACATTTGTGCTGAAGCGAGAGTTCCTCTGCCAGCTGTACAATCGAGGGGGCAGGCTTGGGCAGATTGATTGGCTTCTGCTTCTGCTCTTGGTCGACTTCGGGACTGGGAGAGTCCGTAGGGTCGTCGACGATGGTCTCGTCGGTCTGGTAGGCGGCGTCCGTCTCGGCCTGCTTTGAAGCTTGTGAAGCCGAGGATTTCGAGAACTTGGAAGACGATGACGAAGCATTCTTGTCCTTCTTCTTGTCCGTCTTTGGCTTCTTCTTGCTTGGAGCAGGGTCCGGGTTTGGTGTTGCTGCTTGCGAGAGGAACTTGACGATGGCTTCTTTCTTCAGCTCACCGTCGTATGTAACGGGCTCCTTCCCATCTCCGGGCAACAGGATCAATGTCGGGAACTTTGTGATACCGTACGCCTCTACAGCCTTGGTCTCCTTGTTCCTGACCTGCCCAACTTCCAAGCCATCCAAGAAGTCAATCGCAACTGACTTCAACAGTGCGCTGACCGTACCTTTGTCCGTGAACAGAAGCACCTTTGGTGTTGTACCTGCTGCCACCCAGCCTTCGATGTCCGAATCTTTCAATCTCTTGACGTGATTGGGGATCTTATCGATAACTGCGTCCACGATACCCTTCGCACTGCGCTCCCCGTTGTAGTCTTCGACGACCGGCCTTCCAGGCTTCTTGCCAGGACGAACGATCTTGAGAGTAGGAAAGCCCTTGACTTCCATTCTGCCGCATAGCGGCTTGTTGGCTTCCTCATCGCAGTTGACAGCGGCGACTTTGGCCAGACCAGAGAGCGACTTGGCAGCTTTCTCGTATGCTGGCTTGAGGTTCTTGCAATGGCCACACCAAGGTGCGTAGAATTCGACAATGCTCGTGTGGTTCGACTTTGCAATGAGGTTGTCGTATGTTCGTGCTTCGACCTGGAGGACAGGAGAGTCTTTCGTGTAGAAAGCATCGGCGCCATAGAGGAGGATAGACGCTGCAACAGCGGCGATCTGCGCTGACTTGACCATTGTGGTATACCAATTATCAGAAAGTCTTTCCGATTGATGAGATGTCGCGAAACGAACATAAATTGCAGGACATGTGTCCTCGAGGTTGGCTTTTTACATACTACTCATATGCAAGTTGTCCTTTAGATGCTGTCTCAGGCCTCACGATCCACCGAGAGCTTTCCCCGCAAAAGCTCGGGCCCACTTTCAGCTGCGATGGTGTACCATATCTCCATATTAATAACTACGCCAATTCTTGGTTTTCCGACTTCACTCTATACCACCATTGTAGCTGTTTATTGCTTATTATGCTCTTAGTGCCGTCGTTGTGTTGTTAATTA
Organism: Zymoseptoria pseudotritici STIR04_4.3.1; assembly: GCA_000223685.2. Lineage (NCBI taxonomy): Eukaryota > Fungi > Ascomycota > Dothideomycetes > Mycosphaerellales > Mycosphaerellaceae > Zymoseptoria > Zymoseptoria pseudotritici. The sequence goes on from AFIR01000788.1 coordinate 18,877, forward strand.
GCTGCATTTATGTGCTCTTAACTCTACCTATCGGTCTTTAAGCCTTCTGCAAGCCTACTATTGTAGGGCAAACGATGCTA
>AFIR01000786.1:0-19907 GCA_000223685.2 Zymoseptoria pseudotritici STIR04_4.3.1
AAAATAGGCCTAAAAGAGGCTAAAAAAGACAAAAGAAATACAAAAAAGCACTTATATACTTATTCCTTAGGCTTATATTAGTACTAGTAAAGGAGTTAAAGCGCCTAAAAGTAGCCTTATTTAAGGGCTTACTAAGGTAGTTAATGCACGGATTGCTCTTAAAGATACCGTTAGTAGCGAATTGCTTACGTTAGGTCGCGAGGGAGGCGGGTTGCGTTATAATAGGCTTAAGGGATCCGAGACTAGGTTTTAAAGCCGCGGTAGACCCCGATTAAGGCCTTAGGCTATTAAACTTAGCAAATACTAAAAAGAATTTACTCGAGGTAAAACTATTTAGAGCGCGACGCTCTACGTAAGAAGGGGGGCTATATTATATCTGCCTCCGCCGAATACGCATCTTTTATACTATTCTAGATAGGCAAATATTAGCTAATCTAGTATTAAACTAACTACTTAGCCCGAGACTAGATGCTTCGTCTTTATATAGCGTAGTAACACGACTGCGTTATATTTACTATAGATAACTAGCAACGCCTTAAAGTCGCTCTTAGTTATTAATAAGACTTAGTTTATTAATTAAACGGTCGTAGCTCTAAGGTTATAATATATATTATAGAACTCTTAAGAAGCTATAGGTCGAAGTCCGTCTTCCTTAATAATAGTAGCTATTTAACGACTTAAGATACTAGCCTTCGCAAGAGTATAGGAATAGTTAATAACCTTATTATAATTCGGACGACGCTTATTATATTTAGCCTTATAAGTCTATAGATTTACTAGTACGTAATTATACTTATTAATTATCGCTAGTAGTCTAATAATCTACCGGTTAGTTCTCGAGTTATATTATATATTAAATACACCTCCTATATAGCCTATATAAGCGTTAGATATTAATAGTTATATAAGTAGTTGTCCTTACTTATTACGGCGATTCCTATTATTATCTAAGAGCCTACGCTTGTTAGTAGTTACCTTACCTGCGTACTTGCACCTTAATCGAGTTCTTAGGGGGGCCTTTGCACTACCCTTATTAGTATAGCGAGTAACAATATTCTAGCTATAAGTAAATGCCTAGTTCTATATACGTTTTATATTAAGTTCTCGTATCTCGAACTCCTTATTATTATACAGCTGTGCTAGATAAGAGTAAGGAAACTAAGTAATAGCCTACCTTATTAAGCGAATATTAGCATCTTCTATCTATAGTAGCAGCTGCTAGCTAGTTCTATCTAGGACATTATCGTTATTAGGTAGTCTAAGAGTATTTAATATAGCGAATCGCTTAGGAACGGTCTTATAGTGCATAGAGATAAGGTAGTAGATTAGTTAATAATCTTATAGATATTGTTAATAGAAAGAGATTTTAGCTAGGAGGGCGGTAAAGGACGTAACGTTGCCGGGGTAATTTCAGCTAATAAGAGCGTTAGGATTGGAGCGGGAAGGACGGGAACGTCTTAGTCATCAGGGTCCACTCCCGGCGACCGTCCGATATCGCTTTTTGCGGGTTGCGGGTTGCGGGTTGTCCGGATCGGCTTTGCTCAGATCCACGCCGTCGCGTTCTTACCGCCGCTAGCCAGCCTGTCCTGCTTCCTTCCTTCCTTCCCTCTGCGTTAACCGCTCGGCCAATACGCGTCGCATCGACACGATCTTATCACGGGAAAGCTTCAGTCTTGAACGTGTCTCTTATTTAGGCCGTGACATTACTCCCTGAACCTGTCGCTACGCTAACGCCAGCCTGACCTCACAACGCTTCTTTTACCTATGCAACAGACTTCTTCTATCTCCCTCGCTTCTCTCCTTCCTGCGTCTACCCTTTCACGCCCGCATTTTTATTCCTTATTCGAGCTAATTGTAGGCGAAAGCCATGCCTTAATGTAGTTGACTAGTGGGCAACGCATTCCCATCCGCCGTTGTTTTCCGGTGGATTGGTGTGAGTGTCGAAATGGCATGACCCTCCCCTGAGGGGATGCTTTGCCGGGTACCCGACACCTCTGTTGTAGTCGTTGCGGCAATTCAAGCTGCTCAGGTCGCCTTCGTAGGCCTGTAAGAATCCGTTAGATCTCGTTGGGTAAGCCGAGGTGCAGAGAAACAAGGACCACGTACGCAACGCCAATACAAGTAGTAGGGATGATTCCCTGGGTGCGAGTACCCCATCGCGCAGCGACTGCCGGGAAGGCCGGTTGGCGGGTTCGATGTCAGCCGTTTTGCTGGGTCCGGGTTGTTGAGTGAAGCATCATCCGGCAGAATGCACGTGGCAGAGGCGCTGCTAAGAAGGGAGGTGATGGCAATAATCAAGGATCCACGCATCGTGCCGGTCGGAGTCGGAGGCTGTCTGGACTGAACAGATGCTGGCCAAGTTACGGTCGGCACTTGAAGGCTGTTTGGGAGAAAGGGATGCTGACGCTGTCGAGGATGATGAAAGGAAGATGCGAGTGTTCCTCTTGGGTGGGCAGTCGGACGAGTTTAAGTGCATATCGGACGTAACACTGCAAAGGTTGAGTCTGTCCTGGCATAGGGGTCGTTTCTAGGGTCGGACTGGCCACTTCTTAGTTATCAGGCCCAGTCATTAGGCCATTAACCTTGATGAAGGCTTTGATCGGTCATCCGTCCTCCGATGCGTCCACATGCTGGAAAAAACCCAGCCAACACCCTGTTCGTTCTGCCCAACAAATTTCTAAGTCCAGAAGCAGCCGACACCGATACCAACTCCAGGGTCGATTGGTGATAGTATTTGACAGTGTGCTTCCTCGGCTATTGAACTTTGTTGCAACCTTGACCGACTGTCTGTCCACAAGCATGCTCGTCTATTCGAGGCCTGGCTTGATTCACTCGTTCAACTTCTCACAGTGTTTCGACTCGTGAGTGCAGCAGTACTTGCGTGGTTACGACATCAAGGTTACGGTCTCTGACGCTACGAGGCAACGAAGTTGACGGTGACTGGTCCAAAACGCGGCTTTCCTATCTCCCACACCGCTGTCTCGAAAGGTTTGCCCAACAAACATCATGGGATGATTGGAAATCACCTCCCCACTCGCCGAAAGTTGCACAGAACTCAAGGCGAAATTCAATGCTAAACTCAACGCTCCAATATTTGCTCAAGCTCCCTGCTTCGATGCCTCATATCTGCTCGTATCACCGCAGCACCGTGTCTGCCATGACCTGCCATTCTTCGACTACAAGCCCTGAAACCGTTCACTCCACCGTGCTTTTGGGCCTGTCCCGGCGACGATTTGTCGGCGGATTCTATATTCTACCCCTGTTTCTCGGCATTTGAAGAATGAACCTCGCTCGAGCTATGCCGTCGCTGGACAGACAAGGGTGGGTTGTGCCGCCGTGGTCGGTCACAGAGGACTCGCCGACTATTTTGGCATTTCCAGGATCCGTGCAAGTCGTTTGCGCGAGTCTCATGACTGCGCCGCCCCGTGCTCGGAAGTGCGAAGGAAGGGGGTGAGTTGAAGGTCCAGTCACGGTGAATTGGAGATAGGTGAGTTGAAGGTGCAAATGCGAACTTGCTGCTAGTGTCCAAGGCGACGGAGTCTCAGCAGGACGCTGGAAGATCAAGACTGTTCGAGCCCATGCCTCCGGCTTACAAGACCGAGCAGTCCACGAATGCACCTCGTACGTCATGTCGCGAAGACTCCTTGAGTAGTTACTGTCACATGCTTGATCGACTTTCAATCCCTCAGCCGATAGTGTGTCAAGCGGGTCCCAAAACGGATGCCGCATCGAACAGTCTCGTACTCCACTTGATCACATTGCGCTTCCCTATTGCTCTGCAGATTCCTATCATGCACGACTTCCTCATACCTTCGCACGATGCGAACCAGCATGAAAGCGCCAGTTCCGTGAGGGACCAAATGACAACGGCCAGGCCTCCCAAGCGTACAAAGATGTGAACAACGGCAATTTGGACGGCACGAGGCGACGCAAACGCAACTCCACCCATTGGTTCAAAAATGGCTCCTACACTTGTCGTCTGCAGGGGAAGAAGTGTAAAGAGACGAAGCCCAAATGCAGGAATCATCGCCAATTATGAATGCGAAGGCTTTATTCCGGACCACCTGCAGAGCAAATTAGTTGACAGGTCGGCCGCGAAGAGACTTTTGATTCATGTTGGTTGCCTAAGACGTAGCGGTTGTGGTGCCGTCAGCGTGAAATTGAATCTTATCACTCTCGTGGCTGCTACCATTCCAAATGTCCATTACCGTACAGCACTGCCGGGCCACCGTTATGCAATCTCTCACAATTTGCCGATCAATTGGTCTCTAAGCTTCGACGCGTTTTCTTTGTTCGCCTCTTGCTTTGTATCGACGTCGATAGACGCTAGCACACGATGAGAATCCTTCTGTGCCATTTCCCGGATGGTGTTGTTCTTTGCGTTCGAATTTGCCTGCAAATTCAATCGTATGAATCCTGGTTTTCCCTGGACCGGTTCGCCCTTGTCCAAGCGAAGGCCAAACTTCTCGTCGTTCTTCGAAGTTCTTGGAGGAAAGACACGTTGGCCCGCACCACTCTCGGACATATTCAACACCCGTTTCAAGTTTGACTTGGTCTTCGAGATCTCCTCGAAGATCTCCTTGACAGCCTTCTTCAGGGTGCTCGACATGATGACTACATCGAACAGATCAGCGATGCTGTCGTGATGCTCTTTGATCATACATACTCTTTGGGGTTGATTTTTCTGGGTCTCGGCTTTGTCGTTCTTGCTGGAGAGCTCACAGATGCCTCGTACTCAACAAGGAACTGAGTCGATTGGGAAACGAGACAAGCTTGAAGACAGTCGAGCTGAGTGACCGTGGTAGATTGTCAAAGAATACCAAGGTAGGTCTGAAGGCGGGTGGCTCTGGGAAGATGAATCTGCGCTTTGGGAGTCGAAAGAGACTGGAGACCTTCCTCGGCATTTATAGACGTACACTGTCGAGGTATGGCCGCCATCGTGTATGAGCTGCCACCAACCAGCTGCCTACGGAGCCCAGCATTCGACCAGCAGCTGTTCGGGCGGCTGCTCAGCCTGCTCAGCCTGCTCATGCATCCAAGTTGGTTGGTCACCATATCTCGCCAGCGACATTGGCTCCTTTGGCGCTCCTCCGACTAGTGGATGTTGGAGCTGGTGTCCATCATGGTTCCTCATCATGGTTGCTCTTGATGAGATGCCCTTAGGCGCCCGGGTTTGATGGAAGTCGTCCATTTCGTGAGCAAGGACGTGTCGGGTGAAGGTGCACGTTGTTCAAGAAGTCCGTGTTTTTCAGGTCCAGTTTCGTGTCCATACGAGTCGCCACACATTGATGGACTGAATCGACTGCCCGATGAGTTGTTGTCGATGGCGGGTGCGGATTGAAGCCCATAGAACTAGCAGGGAGTGAATAGCGTGATTCATGGCTGAAGTCCTTCAGCCAATCGGATGCTCCCGCCGATTGAAAGTCGCAGGCACTCGCGCGCTTCGACTGCGTTCTTCCTCCTCACATCACGAAATCACCATCATGTTCTCTCGCGATCACAACTATACAGGCATCATCTGACGCTTATACAAGGGTGCGATCATCCTGTATCATGTTCTCACGAATCAACAATGTGTTCAAGGGCTCCGTCGCCTCACGAGTGTCTGGGCGCTGCCTCTCGATCGACCATGACCCGGAATCGCTCTACAGGTACTCTTCCGGACGCTGGCTCTGGAGAGAGGAACTTCAAATGGCATGTCGATGGCGGAGATTCAACGCCACTGAACTCGCACAGGCTGCGGCGCCGGCTGCTGGGTCACGATCCTGCGTAAAACTGGCCAAGCTATCCGAGGGCAGCTTCAACAAAGCATTTCTGCTTACCATGGACGATGGCAAGGAGATCATCGCCAAAATACCCAACCCTAATGCAGGGTATGAGCATTTCACCACCGCAAGCGAAGTGGCGACCATGGATTACGCGCGGAACATCCTTGGTGTTCCTGTACCTCAAGTCTATGCTTGGAGTTCGTCTGCAGACAATCCTGTTGGCGCGGAGTACATCTTGATGGAAAAATGCCCGGGGATCGAGCTGCACAAGGTCTGGGACACGATTACCGATCGTCAAAAGGCCGCCATTATTCACAGACTGGTGAGCTATGAAGCTGCATTTGCCTCACTGGAACTTCCCATGTACGGGAGCCTGTACTATGCGAAGGACCTCGATTCCACGAAAAGTGATCACTGTATCCTTCTGCCGTCGGGCAAAGACACGAGACTCTCAGCATTTGCTATCGGCCCAACTACGGACAGGAATTTCTTTGATCACGGCAGGGCTGGCGCTACGACAAATCAAGGACCTTGGCCCACGGTCGAAGAATACAACGTCGCGATTGCTGAGCGTGAAAAAGCCTGTCTGCAGAGGTCCTCGCAATTTCCAGACCCGCAGGGATTCTACAACGGCCCAGGACAATACCAGCAGACCTCTAGGACGAAGCTGCAGACCCTGCAAGATTTTGAGAAAGTGGCTCAGTATCTGAAGCCAACGGATCCAATCCTCTCCAAGCCAGTCTTCTGGCATACTGATCTACACTGGGACAACATATTCGTCGACGAGAATGATCCGACAGAAATCACAGCCATCATCGACTGGCAGGCAGTACACGTCGCTCCACTCTTCGCACAAGCCCGACATCCGACTTTCCTCGAATTCGATGGCGAAATCCCAGACACTTTTGATGCGGACGCCATCAAGCTACCCGACAACTTTGAAGATCTCAGCGAAGAAGAGCAGCAGGCTGCGAAGAAGCTGCGCGGTGCGCAAATATTGTGGAAGCTGTACGAAGTCGAGCTCATCTGCCAATGTGACGACATCAACCGGGCGATTCGCTTCGGCAAAGGCCTGCTGGGTCGATTGCCCAGTCTTGCAGGCAACATTTTCAGCGATGGCGAGCTACTCGTCCAGGATCTCCTGATGAGTCTACAGCAGGAATGGAGTCAGGTTGTGGACGATCCTGTCGCCAAACCCTGCCCGCTGTCATTCACGGATGCGGACAAAACGGCCCATGATGAACAATTTGTGCTTTGGACGCAAAGCATTGAGCTGATGACTGACTTTCTGACGAGTATTGGCGGATATCGTGGCTGGGATGGCTCAGTATCGCATGAACAATACAACGCAGCCAAGGAGCATATGAGATTGTACAAGGAAGACTTTATTTCGCGGCATTCATCGACAGAGGCGGAGAGGACAAGATGGCTGGAGGTCTGGCCTTTTCCAGACTAGGCGCATTAGGGCCGCCGAGCATATTCATCGTCAACGACAAGTTCACCCGAAGACAAATGTCAGCGTTTCACAACCTTTCAACGTTATTGAGCTTCGTCGCCTACAATGCGATGCGATCGCGGAATTCACTACCGATACTGCCGGATCTGGAGACTGCTGAACAACACAGGAGCTCAACAGAGGAGTATTGCAGCTCCGCGGAGCACTCCACGGGCATACAGATATCTTCGAACGACCACCTCGGACGAATACCCTTGGACGTGCACTTTCGAGATTCCAACACATCACGCCGTCGGACGATACACCCCATGCTTCCGTACCTATGCGGCTCTCCGAGTAGCAAGACATCTCCACGCCTACTTTGGCTTATGGGTACAGTCCCGTGCGATCATCTTACGGCGAAGTCTGGCCGCTGTTGGACGTACCATGTCAATCCATTGCGAAGGAGCGGTGAGACACTTCCTGCTTACATGAGAGAGCTGTCGTTTGGTGGGCTCCCGTTCACGCTGTATACCAGCTTGCTCTCCAAAGGCGCTTGCAGATACACTTACTCCGCGGAGCAGAAGCTGTCGCATGGTGAGGATCGGCAGTGGGATCTTGTTATCTGGTTCCTGGACACAGCAGACTCTGGACACAGCAGTGAGCATCGGCCTGCCACTTACACGAACGGAGCGGGTTGGGACACACGGCATGGCCTGCTAGGAGCGCATCGAAGCGGCCCGTTGTGGAGTACTCACACTGCCTACCGATTGTTTTGGACAGGCAACCAAGACCTACAGCACAACAGGTCGGCACCGCGTCTACGAGGGCAACGCTACACCTGCAGCTGGAACATCGGCATCTCGCCGCCAATCTGAACATCAACATCTCGCCGCCACCCGGATGATCAGCAACACGTCTCCAGATCTCATCGTGCTTCACACTAACCGCTCGATTCATCGTGGTTTCGTCCCAGCACGACGCATGCTGATACCACTCGACACGCCCTCCGCATCCTCGCAGTTCCTCTCTCACAATCGTGCTTCACACTAACCGCTCGATTCATCGTGGTTTCGTCCCAGCACGACGCATGCCGATACCACTCGACACGCCCTCCGCATCCTCGCAGTTCTTCTCTCTCAGCTTCTCGTCCTTCGACCGCCGTCTCGGTACCATCTTCACTGTTTGACAAAGCAAAGTCACACTCACCGCCTTTGCAGAGCACTGCAGAACCAACGCCAGGACTGTGCACCCACTCTCAGAGCCCCTCTGTCTCGTGCTGCAAGCGCTTCCAACACCACTTCTGGTTCAATCTGTGCGAGGCTTTCTGCCTCGTGACAACCACCAAGAGTTTCACTTCGCCTCGCACTTCACGCCAAGTAGCCCTCAACCAAGCTCGCAGCCGCCCACGGCCTACGAAGAGTTGAAAGAAGGAAGTCCAGGGATACAACATTGGCCTCGCACCATCTACGACGAGGTCACGAGTTGCGTCTCCTAAAGGATCGCCGTGTGCAGCTGAACTTGAGTCGTAATCAGCATGGCCGCAACAGCTGGCGCTTATACGGGCCCGTTCCAACAACGAGCAGGCTTGTATGACAGTCAGGACAAGCGTGTGCGCGTCCAGAAGCGACTCCACGACCCTTAATACCATTCTCGATGCCACCGCATTCTCGAGACTCGCCGTCAATACAGCCTGCGCTGCCGCGACTGCCGCCAGCAGCATCGCCCTTTGTTCGGCGCCACAGACTGCACCGATCGGCTTGATCACCGCCATACCATCTACTGCGTGATCAAGCCTACTGGACGCGCTCAAGATCCCCTAAAGTTCACCACCTGCGCCGAGAGTAAGAGCAAGAGCATGAACGATGTCACCTCCGAGACAACACCGAACCAGATCAATACAATGCCAACGGTCATCGTCGTGAAGACCTTCAGTACCGGCCTCTCCTACCTGCAAGACCAAAGTATTGCCAATCTCGCGCTGCCACTGTCCGCATTGCCTTGAAGTCTCGGCCCGATCGGGTGTTTTCTTCGATGTCAGACGCTGCTCTGGATGGACCCAGAGAATCAAAAGCTTCTTTGATGCGAGGTTACTAAGTCTTCCGATGGCTGTCTTGGCCACGCTGACGCTGGCTGTTCTACGAGCATCGTCGCTCCACAAAAACCCACCGCTCTGCCGAATGCCATGCGTGTGACGACCGCTGCGTCGCCAGGTGATTTGTCCACGGCCAACTCTCATCGACAGCCGAACTCATTTCGCTGCGCGCCTGTTATCCTCGACGGTGCATCGATTGTCATTCGCACACGACATCTCCTCACCTCTCGCAAGTCCTCTCGCAAGTCTTGCTTGACCCTACTGTCGTCTGCGCCGTCGGTCAAACCAGGCCAACATCGCCAGCATCCTGGAGCATGATGCTCAAGACGCTTTCCAGTAATATTGAGTAGCATCTCGCCTTTGCTCATCCCAGCCAGATTCACTACCACTGCGACATGGAAACGTGGCCTCGATCACTGCGTCACGACGTCAACACGGCTGCTCCAAGCACCACGGCCGTACAGCCCAGCATACCTTCGTTGGTCTACATATGCTCGTCAAGGCTCGTTCGCCGAATGCCAAGAACAGCTCTCTGGGGTGAGGTTGGGTGTCTCACCGCCCCTTCGAAAGATAAGCGTGGTACGTACGGAAGTGGCCAGACTTCACCATGCAATCTGTGCAAGGCGAGGAATTTACCAGAGCTACCAGCTATCACCGATTTCGTCTTGACTGCGCGCCAGCTCAATGGCTCGTTGAAGGGTAGCCGGATTGGTCCTTCACCAATGGACTTCGTCTTGCCTATCGACGTCCATTTCTTGTACTTCCGAGGTCTACTCTTCGCCATTGAGTTCGTATTCTCCGTCAACGTCCGTAACGAGGATTGAGATTATGTTTCTGGGCCTACTTTGTGACACTTCAGGCTGCTTCCCCAGAATATACCATAATCTGCGAGTCAGGGAGCCTCATCTTTGCTCAAAGATCTCCATAGCCAGTGTATCTGCAAGTCAAGCCGTCGTCACCATCGATGCTGCAATCTGCTACATCATAGCCATCCTGCACCATCTCCACTATCGTTGCACCCTTGATCCCGCTCACGCTCTTCTTGTCCTGTGTGTACTCGGCCGCGATGAACTCCACGGGCGTGAACTTCGCAAAGGGCTTCGGTCCGAAGCCAGAATCGTCCTCCACAATCCACTCGGCGCTTGTGAGACAAAGCGAGGGCTCGTTCGTAAAGGTATGCGATACTTTTTGACCGGTGGACTGGTTTTGAATGTACGTTGTCCCGCCTGTCTTCCCATTTGCTACCACGCGTGCGAAGATCACATCGCCTGGCTTGAGCGTAAAGTCGTCGTAGTCGATGGAACCGGTAGGCCACCATTCGTACCAGGCCGAGTATACCGTCTCATCGTTGTCTCGTACCTCCCAGGCGATGCCTTGGAATGCTTAGTTGCAGTCCACGAAAGGGCAAGCAACCGTATGTTACTTACCGGTCTGAAGGAGCGCGTTCTGACATCCGGTGCCGTCGATGCCGACCCAGGCGGTGCCCGAGTACCACAAACCCTCCTCTGCGTGCTTGGGCTTTGAAGCCTCGGGCACGATGAACGATGCACTGACTTCGGTAATCTCTTCGCCGTGTTGGATGGCTCCTGCCCAGTCGGGATACGAGACGTACTGAATATCTCTGGCTTGACGCTGGCGCTCCAAGGCTGGCTCCACAGTACCAGAGTGTCGTGCCGTGGCGACAGCGGAAATGTAGGCCGTCGCGATGCTTGCGACGAGAAGCTTCATAGTGGCGGTTGAAGAGAGGAGAAGGCTGATGTCCCAAGCATTTACAACCGAGAGACCAGTATTGTATAATGGGCGTAGAGCCAGTCTGTGCGGACGTGTCGGTTTCCGTGCAGAGTCTTCCCTGCAAGAACGAGTTAACATTTCGCTTTCCACGACCAAGTCGACTCGACTCGCCCTTGCCGTCCATCAATCTGACCGCTCATGGTAAGTGTGCACAAAGCTCCGTGGTCAGCGACAGGGCATCGATATCACACCTTTGGAAGTGTAACAGGGTGAATACGAGCAAACCATGTTCATTCATGACATGATCATGTGCTTGTTGTTGTCGTTGTTCCTGTTGTTCCCTATCCGGGGTTTCGTGACACTCTCAACCCCTCCCAAGGAGGGGTGTTCGGCCATACGTTAAATCGCATCGAGAACGTTAGGTAACCACACGTTAAAAATCCTGCACCTAGAATTCAAGCTTATTTAGCATGCAGATAGCCCCCAAATCGTATAGACCCTCGTATCTAGCTTTCGAGACTGCGGCTTAACAACGCTCGCATTGCGAAACAGCTGCACACGGCGCTTTACATACCCTCTAAGTAAATTCCGAAGAGGCGGATCTTCGGGAGACTATCTTTCGTAACACTTAGCCTCTTTACAATTTTCACAAAGTGTTACACATCGAAGATAGAAAATGAGATTTAACGTTTGGTTGACGCGATCGAACGATTTAACGTATGGCCGAACCCCCCTCCGTAGGAGGGGCGGCTGTGTCAGGAAAGCCCCGGATATGGCGGTGCAATAGTGCCATGGGGTGTAGGCGGATGGTTACCACGCCGAGATCATCGCCGGGATTAACACGAGGACCAAGGTTTAATTATAAGTGAACATGTATACCCTTGCCATGAAGCAAGGGAATGTCGATGAGCAGTGACTACCAATCTACTTTCAGCCCACAACCGACCCGACTGCTAGAACTAGTGTTGCTTTTTCCTCTGTAGGCACGAATTGTCTCGGCTCCAAACGCATTCCTTCCTGTCTTTCTTTCTGTCCTTGAAAAGCGAACGGTCATCAGCGTTCGTCTGTCAGACTCAAGTCCTCGACACCGAGAACCTTTTGGCAGGCTCTTGCATCTGCTACGCAATGCATGTTCAAGTACTGCAGAGAATATGTCGAAGGCGAGCACAGTGGGATTCCGGCTTGGAGAGAAGGGTGCCATTTCATGACCAGGACAGAGCCAAGGATTTATCCGGACTTGCTCAAAACGAGCAAGGACGGTGATCGTTCAACCGAAATGGGTGACTCTGAGATTGGAAGCTCGCCGTTGTATCCGTCCCGCATCCATGATCAGTCCATGAAGGAGACGATGAAAGCTGATCTGTAGCTCGCAACGACCCAGGTCTAGCAGTGCAGTCGGCATCAATATCTTTCTGTGCACCAGCTCTTTCTGTGGGCCTCGTCGAGCATTATAGCACTATCAGGACGACAGCATCCGAAACCACCGGATATCTCTGACTCACCCAAGGAAGGCAATTCTCCGAGGACGTCCGCACGTTCCGTATTCCATGCTCCCGCCTGTCTCACCTTCAGCCATCGGCCGCCGGCTCGACTACGCCATCACCTTGCGAAATGCTGCGCTGGGTCAGAGTATACGGCGTGCAAATTCCAATCGACATGGCACAATACAGCTCCAGATCAAGCTTTTACTCTCCCTCGCCCGTTCATCTTATGTCCGGACGGACAAATCGAAGCCTACGAGCCGTCGCTCCAAAGGTGACCCTCCATCGGTTGAGGGAATCATGCACGGAGTGATTCGATTTCGCTTCCAGTGCAAAGCTTGAAACTCGAATGCCTTTCTGAACAGAAGATCGAGAGAGCTTGGGTGCGGACTTGTCGGTCAATCTGCATGAACGCGAGGTCGAAGAATCTCCTGAGAACTTGGTCGCGGCGTTCGGGTACCACAGTTCCGTGCCAAACGCATTTTGTTTCAAAGTCGGAATCTTGACGAGCTCAAGAGGAGGTGCTCGAATCAAATTGACCAGTCCTGCATGAATCTGTGCGCATTCACAGACTCGCCTTCAAGCTGACAGTCGTCGTCAACCCGACGAAGGCCTCCCGCCCATCCCAGGCATCTCCTGAGCCAGCCCGCGATTCCATCGCCACCTTTCCACTCAGGGCCTTGGCTCCAGACTGGCGTAACGTATAGCGAAGTACTCTTTCAGTCATCATTGCCAGCGTCGTCTTTTTGGCCGCTGGTCCTCTCGGCTGCTCGTCCTGCTTATCACTCGTCTCTGCCATCCCGTCCACTCTCTTCTCCCGAAGCATGTCAACCTTTCGAGCCGAAGCCTTCAACTCTTCCGCCTCCGCGACAAGCGCCATGAAACCACTCCCGCTGATTTCAACTGTTCAAGTCCAATGTCCCATCGAACCAATATCGCACCAGCACTCACAGCCGGCCATGTTCGAAACAATGCACTGCGTTGCTCGAATCAACACAGCAGTCCAGGCTTGGCTCGTTGAGGGATGTCATTGTGGACACGGAGTCATTCCGCGGAAGAGCATTGTCCCCGTTTCAGGCCTGAGGCCACCATTTTCTATTCTACGGCGGAACCACGGAGCTCATCGCATCTCACCCAAGACATCACGTTCGACATTTCCTTCCATCGTCTACATTACCACCTCACTTTGCAGCACCACCGAGACAAATGCAAGTCACCACAATGCAAGTCATGCAAGCCGAGACAATGAACGCCATGCATGTTCGTCAAGACAGCCGTATGCGGGCGTCCGACATCGATTGCAGCCCGAACAAACAAAGGACCACGACTCACTCTCGCCCTCCATTGTCTTTCCCGCGACCCGGTTGACATGAAAACCACCGCACGCACCGGCAATAATCCACCTGGCAGACACGACATCTGTCAGAACAACCATGTCCCGCTTGCCCTACACCAACGACCTCGCCAGCCAACGCGCCCTCTTCGCCCGCTACCACGCCCTACTCGACACCGAGACCCTCCTCATCGCCCAGCACGACGAAGCTGCTCGCCGCAATGTTCGCCTCGCGCAGCGCAAAGCTCGACTCCCCTCCACTCGTGAAGATCGGCAGGAATACGTCTCCGATGATGTGCTCTTCGAGATTGCGCGAGTCTTGGATCTCGAGGCTGAAGAGAGGGTGTTGAAAGACAGGGATCGGAGGTTGCGGAAGATGCTTGGCGAGGTGAGGCAGGAGAAGGGGTGTTTTTGGAAGGAGAAGAGGAGAGGATACTGGCGCTTGCACTGTCAAGATTCAGAAGTTGGATGGAGTGCGAGGGATCGGATCGCGGCTTTGGGAACACTCGTTGCACTCCTGTATGGATTGGCATGGGCTTGCGAGTGATACTGCGTCGATCGCGACCGCAACGAATGCCGCGGATGTGGCCGGGATTGTACCCGTGGCCGGAGATGCCGGGATCGATCGGAACCACGACGTCCATGCTGGGCCTGGACACATTCATTCCGTCACAAGCAACAGTGAGAGGCACAAAACACCGCATCATGGATTCGAGTCTCTGCTCGACCCTTCACGGGTCTATTTGCTGCAAGCACTAAATCTATACCAGCCACCATGGCCATCGACATGTGCTTCGCTTTGGCGAAGTTCTCACATGCAGCGAGACAAGAGGCGACTGCCAATGGTGTGCGAAATCATCCATTGAGGGAAACAAAGTCCTTGGAATAGCGGAGGCAATGCAAGCTCCTGTCGACGGACAAGGAGATGGCGAGAGAGACGTACAAATCCGCATCGCAGACAACAAGGAAATCATGCCAGTTCCATCGCCAGACATCTCTGGCATCGAAGAAAGAAGCCTGCAGCTTCTCAGGAATCTTCGGTGCGCCATGCGACGACATTGTCTCATTCCACTTCCCGTACACTGCTCTCGAAGAGTCCTTGCCCTGTTCCGCCACACTTTCTCCAACGGCTCGTCGGCCTCCCAAGACAGACCAGGCTGTCTCCAGGCTCACTTGCCGAACTCTACGCAATCTTTTCTCGGGAGATCGAGTACACAGCTACAATCCCAGCGGAATCGTTCAGCGTTGTCGTCCGGTGTGAGTATTGTGAAGGCTCAAATATGTTGCATTTGTACATGTGCGGTGGGTTGGCACTGATCCTTGAGAGGCGAGGAGAGGGGGTAATAGGCTGGGCATCTCGCTCGCTGCCATTTCGCCCACTGCTTTCTCTCTGCGACTTGGGCGGGGCGGAAATAACAACTTCGGCCGTCTTGGCCTGGCATCTCCGGCACGACGCATCGACGCGATGATATGCAGGGTGCCGCAAAGTCGGTCTGAATCTCAAACGGATCAAATCTCATTCTCGTCCATCTCTCTTTCTCTCTTCTCCTTTACCATTCCACCCTCCCAGCCACAAGAATATCCACTTTCATCTTTCTTCTCGTTGGCAGACACGGAAGAAAGGGAAAAAAACTCGACAGAAGAAAACATCATCCACCGAGCCCTCTGCAGAAAGACAACATCTACCGACCGAACCTCCGCGACCAACATTCCGTCCACACGATTCATCAACACTCGCAAGTCCCACTCCTTCGAGCCAACCTCCCAACACTCCCGCTGATATCCCACCCAGCCAGCCATCCATCCATCTCGACATTGATCACCATGCCTCCCCGCAAAGTCTCCTCCACCACCAAATTCTCCGTCGAAGAAACCGCCATCTTCCAAATCCAAGAGCTCGCCCGCCAATCCCAAGAACTCGCCCATGCGGCCCAAAACGACGCTCTGCTCGCGGTGCAAAAGGCGACGTATGCGATGCAGAAAGCGGACGAGGCGAGGAGGCTAGCTATGTTGGCGTTGGTGGTTGCGGCGGTGGTGGTGATTGTGTTGGCGGGGGTTGTTTGGGTTGAGGTTGTTGGGAGGGCGTAGAGGGTGACGGGAGGAGAGGTGCGGTGGATGTGGGCGGCAATATGTTGGTTGAGACGGTGTGGTGCACGGGAAACAGAGTCAGGGGATTGCATGGAACGGAGAACGGGAGTGAGTGCGGTGGGAAGACTGGTGTGGGGAAAGAAAGGTCCAGGAAAGGCTGGTGTTGGGAAGGAGTAGAGTAGGACTTCCAACCTTCACGTCTCGCAGGAGTCACAGCACACTCTGCTTACTACTAGACCATCACCGCTCGTCCTCCTCACGCTCTTATCCGCCACGCCGGCTCGTAACCGCCCAGCCTTGTCAAATCTTTCTGTCCGCCACGACGCTCTCTTGCTGCGACTCTCTTTGCACTAGGTATGATTCCTCTCTCTTCCGCACCTACGTCCTGTACATCGCGTCCTCACCTTGCCACCGGTCAGGATCCTGTCTGGAACTGTGGAATGGCGAGCTGAAGAAAACGTCGGCTTGCGTTCGCACGGCACCACGTCACGTTTGACTCCTGGGATGGTGTACTACTGGAAACGACAAGCTGGGTGCTCAATCAATACTCACTGACATCGTTCATCGTATTCAGATCCACACCCACACTCCCAAATCGTCCTGCCAAAGCTTATCGGGATCATGCCATCCTCCCGTCAACGACTCCGGAAACGACGTTTGCCCTTTTCTGGTCACCTGTTGCTAAGCTCATGGCAATACGGGTATGGCGGACTTTCGGTGAATGTCAGTCATACCGGCTGTGTCGAAGTGAGTGTTCGAAGGAGATCTCATCTGCACGTCGGCGACCGTCAACGGCTTAGCTGTACCGGCGTCTACAGTAGCTCTACACCATTGAGATTTGGAGCTGGCAACCGCACGCCAGCGAGCGAAGGTTGCTGGGAAGACGACACAATCGCACAGTACATGTCCGATGTGCTTGACAACTCCGTCGCCACCTCCCACCGGCCTCCTGGACACCACGACTTCTTAACCCTGCACTTCACGGCCATCGCATCACACATCTATCACTTAGCGCCGAAGTCGTCCGTCGCAAAGTTCCTTCGAGTCCATCGAGTTCAAAGCCCACTCACTTCGCCGCGCGATACTAGAAACCATGGATTATACTCGCTTACTCCCATTCAGCCAAGCATCCGGCACAGGCTCATGGAAACATCAATGCCGGTCACGCCGCTTCAATACCCATCCTGCCTTCCATCGAACCGACATCGCCTCTTCCCTATGCCTATACGCCTACGCAACGCCAGACATACCGATCAGCCACCTCAGGGCCTCAACCCTCACAAATCCTTCCGCGGTCGTCAGATTGATCGGACTGTCGGCTGCCGGTATCATGGTCTCTTACGACTTCGGACTGAGTTTGTGGTGCAGCGGATCGTGAAGAATACCGACTCCAATTGATGATCGCAGCCGTCTGGATGGGACGGAGCGGGCCAGTCTCGCCATCGTTGAGGACCCGACTAAGCGTTCAACCGCCGGACTACCGCTGGTCTCATTCTTCTTACGAGCGTGCGTCGAGCCGTCCATGGTAGTCAGCTCTTGAGCACGAATGCCATTGGCTTCGGCTTCGGAATGGCCTGATCCAGCTGAGACTGCAACAACACGCCGAACATCCATCACGCCGAGCATCTGGTGCTCCGTCACTTTCCTGGTCTGTGCAAGAGTCTAGTGAGTATATACAACACACATCCCGCTGTCCGCAAAGCTGCTCAATCTTTCGATTCCCATGGCATGCCTTGCCTCGCCCAGGAATATCGAATGTTGCTATTGCTCGTACTTAGTGTTCACGACACAGACTAGGAACGGCAGCGGAGATCTCATCGCAGTGTCTCTCCGACGGACGTGGCGCAGTTTGTCCGTCTAGCCACCAGCCGAAACGACTCCTCCGCTTCGCCGAATGACGCTGGAAATGATTGATCGAGCCTCAACGCATTCCAGGCGGTCGAAGAAGAGTCGTGGCAGCCGTGCGTACATCGAATTGAGAGAGGAATCTTGCAGCGGTCCTAACACTGTCTCCCGCCGAAACAAGAGAGAGAAGCTCTTTAGGACATCTCGGAAGACGCTAACCCGGTTCTTTGATGTTGTCGATCGAGATCCGAGGGCTGGTGGACGACGTTGATCAACTCTTCCAGCCGAAGTTGATTATGATGCTGCTGTTGATGCGAAGGCAGATACAAGATCTCGTGTCGTTAAGATTGAAGGTCTTAATCGGAATATCGATGATATTCTTCCTGCTCGAGCCGTAGGACAAGAACGAAGGATTCCATATCTGCCAATGTCATTACTCACACCTTCTCGGATCACAGCTCGTCGAGATACACCCACCATTGGACACACCGGTCCAGCCGCCTGCCTGTCGAAACACAACAGACGGACACTTTAAAGCTGCTAGTTGCGAGCTAATACTTACTTCCTCGAAGTCGGTCGAAGTCTCTCGTCAGGCAACAATCGAGTCGACGGCAACCCTACGAGATTGATGGCAATGATGCTCACTCGTGTCGGTTGATCGTATGTACGTAAGTCGTCCCCTTTTCCGCCTGCTCTCACCCACACGGTCCGTACATCTCATCGTATCGCCTCAGCTCAAAACCCGCAGAAGCAACCTCTACCTCCTCGATCACCCAGCATCCATATCCTCCTCCTCCTCCTCCTCGCAGCCGTATGCATC
This sequence comes from Zymoseptoria pseudotritici STIR04_4.3.1, assembly GCA_000223685.2. Classification (NCBI taxonomy): domain Eukaryota; kingdom Fungi; phylum Ascomycota; class Dothideomycetes; order Mycosphaerellales; family Mycosphaerellaceae; genus Zymoseptoria; species Zymoseptoria pseudotritici. Next base: position 18,597 of record AFIR01000786.1, read on the forward strand.
CCACATCCCATTCCCCAATCCCCCTGCCATCTTTTCCTATACCACAACCTCCCCACTCTCACAGCTTCCTTACTATAAAACAACCCACTGTCCAGACACGTTCTAACTTCGTGGAGAGTATCCTAGCCAGACCTCCTCAAAACCGGTGGGCGTATGCTTAGCCTCTCCTCTCGACATCCGTGGATGGGTAGCTCACTGCCAACTGCCAACTGCTTTCAAGTGCTGTCAACTGCCGACTGCTAAATGCTGTCAACCGCTGCCAACTGCCGACTGTCAACTGCCAACTGCCAACTACCACCCACCGACGACTACAGTAGCAAGGGAGTAACAGCGACCACCTCCTCCTCCTCCAACAGACTTCACTCGGAACACGATGAATGACCGAGCAAGCGAGAGATGCGGGGAATTCTGCCCATGGAAGAGTTCATTAGACGTCCTCCCGTACAGTCACCTCCTCCCCCTCCAACGGACATCACTCGGAACACGATGAATGACCGAGCAAGCGAGAGATGCGGGGAATTCTGCCCATGGAAGAGTTCATTAGACGTCCTCCCGTACCAACAAGGTCGCTCTGGCAGTGGCGAACATCTCACCTATCGAAATGCTGTAGAAGAAGGAGAAGAAGGAGAAGAGAGAGAAACGTACAACTCATTCTCAAGAGCAATCCAAGGCTGCAAAGGAAACGTTGTATTCCGCAATCATTCATTCGTTCATTCAATCAGCTCATGCTGTTACCGTTGCGTTCGATCAGGCCGTGAGTGTAAAGTCGTCAAAAGTCCGTCAGAGTCCATCAAAATCAGGACCGCGTCAAGCAGAAGTCGCCGCAGCAAGCACGACTCCCATCCCAGTAAGCAGGCTCGGAGAGACGACCATATCTCTCGCAGCTGTCATCTCGTACCATCTCCCCATCCCCATTTCCCATTATCCACCACAATCTCCCACCCATCGCCACAATCACCCATCTCTTAAACCTCAACGAACCTCTTCCCCCCTTCAACCTGAACTCCACCACCACTCTTCTTCGCAGCAGCATTCTCCCTCGCAGCAGCAGCAGCAGCAACAGCAGCAGCAGCACTCTTCTTCACCGCAAGTCTCGTAGCATGAACTTTCTTGACGACCACAACGGGGTGGGTCTTGGCCGTCTTCTTGGCCGTCTTCTTGGCCTTTCCAACCACCGAATCCTTGTTCTGGACGACCTTCTCACCGTTGCTCTGGACGACCTTCTCCATGTTCAGAACCATCTTCTCCCCCTTACCCATTCCTCCCTTCTCAACCTGCACCACCTCCCCCTCCTCCCCCTCCTCCTCCTCC
>AFIR01000785.1:0-152665 GCA_000223685.2 Zymoseptoria pseudotritici STIR04_4.3.1
ATTCCAAAATACGTATCTCCCTCGTCCTGGTGATGGCACGTGGCTGGCCCGAGGCTGTCGTGTGCATCTCGAATCTCACTTCTCGAACCTCACACCTTACATTGTACATCACGTTGGGGAAACAGGAGTTGGATTTTCATTGTTGCATTTGTCGTTATTGTTACTCTGCATCGGGTCCGCACCGCCCTCTTTCAGTCGTGTCATGAGACAGGCATGGTGCTGTCCTTTTATTCATCGCATCGCATCGTAAAGCAGGTCTGTCCCATGTGAGAGCCTTCGAAGAAGGCCAGCGACAGCGGTCGCCATGTACCATGGCACATCTCGGGCATGTTGGTAAAGCTCATCAAACAAGCAGAAGGCAAAAATCAACAGTCGGAAAGCGGAACGCAGAAAGCGCACTGGTGTCCACCGTCCACTCACTCATAACACTGGTAACCATGCGTTGCTAATCGGACCAATGTCAGCTTCAGTCTCAGTAATGCCGTGAGCGGGGATCTCGATACCTTGAAAAATCCATACCATCACTGCAATTCACTCGTTGAGCATTGTATGCGCGAAAGCACGAGCCGCGGAATGAAGCCATCTCTTTCTCGCTGCTGGTCCATCGGCGCATCTCAAGGATAGTCGCCTTTGCAACCCTTGCCCGGATACTCGCTGCGTCCGCCGCGGCGGCGATACAAGTTGTGGACGTTGAAGATTGGCTCCTCGACCTGTGGGACGACCTGTGGGGGGTCCTGAGCCTCGAAACTGCTGGTGTGGGCCGAATTCTCAAGCTCGTTGGTGTCGGTCGAGACCCCAGGCTCGTTGGAGTCGGTCGAGACCTCAGGCTCGCCGGTGTGAGCCGAATCCTTAGGCTGGTTGGCGTTGGCCGAGTCATCAGGCTCAGCGGTGTCGGTCAAATCCTCGGGCTCGCTGGTGTAGGCCGAGTCGACAGGCTTGCCAGTATCAGCAGATTCCTCGGGCTCGCGAGTGTCGATAGGACCGTCGAGATCGATCCAGGTCGCCACGTGGGAGAATCGTCTCAAGCCGAGGTCCGGCCTGTGAGGCTCGTACACCGGAGGAGTGGTGTACATGGGAGATGACGGTGGGGTGGCATCGCTCTGGGTGTCAAGAGCAGGCAACGAATCATCGACATGATCAGTGTTCACTTCACCAGCCTGCGCAGTCTGAAGAGTGGAAGACTCATCTGCCACTTGGGCCGGATCATCTTGCTGAGCAGCTCCGACATGTTCATCGCCTCCGACAGGAACTTTGGCTTCGACGGCAATTCCAGCTGGGACAGCAGCTTCAGGTCCGATGGCAACTCCAGCTTCGACAGCAACTTCAGCTCCGACAGCAACTTCAGCGTTGAGAGGGACGGTAGCGTCGATGAGATCTTCAGCGTCGGTGTGATCTCCAGCGTCGACGTGATCTTCAGCGTCGATGTGCTCTCCATGTTCCTCAGCTTCATTGATGGCGGTTTGGATGAGAGACTCCGCGTCGATTGTGCGGATTGTCTCGAGTTGCTTCAAGTTCTGAGAGCCCCAGAATGTGTTCATCATGGAGCCCATGGCGTAGATGTTCATGAAGCCGTGGTAGTAGCTGAACAGGATCATGAGGGGGATGAAGCGCATGTCCGTGGGATGGCGACAGAAGTGCGGGATAAGCTTGACGATCTTGGTGAAGATGATCCAGATTGCGAAGCAGATGTAGGCGTTGATGGCGAATGGAGTCTCACCTACTGCGGTCGACAGCAGATACCACATGATCCCTTCCTACAAGATCGCGGGCGTCTGGAATTGACCGAAGTAGATGATGTACAATCCCCAGAAGAACTTCACCGAGCACCAGTAGGACTCCTGCTCCATCACGGTGAAGTTGCCACGCCAGTGGGCGCGGGCCCAGCGCATGCACTGGTCGAGGTACTTCGAGTCGCCCTCGACGGTGGTCTCAAGAACGGACTCGGGATCGGACTGGATGCAGATGTTCCATCCATTGGAGTACACCCAGCGTGTCAGACACTTGTCGTCGTCGGAGTTGAGAGGCTTGCCGCGCCAGGTGTCGCCGTTGAAGTGCGTGAAGAACTTGGGGGTCTGGAGAATCTTGGTGCGGTAGGCCGCAGTGCGACCAGAGAGGGTGGAGATGGACCCATCGATGGCGTTGGTGGAGATGTTGTTCCACACACGGCGCTCGAGGTAAGCGATCCCGAGAAAGTTCCACATGTCTGCCTTGTCGCGACGAACCCGCTGACGAGTACCGCCAGCTCCGACCTTGTCGTCCTCGAAGATTGCAAGAAGGCGAGGGAGGTAACCCGCAGGCCAGAACACATCATCGTCGGCAAAGACAACGATTGAAGTCTCGACTTCGCGGAGTGCCTTGAGGAGCTGCGCGCGCTTGTTCAAGTGCTCAACGCCGAGAACACGAACGTCACCAAGGTTGGTCTCCTGCAGCATCTGCTGGACGATGGAAACGTTCTGGTCCGCCGTCACGATGTAGATTGCGCCGGGACCTTCGTTTGAGATGCGCTCGACGCACTCCAAGAGTTCACCCGGCTTCTTGAACGTCGTTGGGATGATGATGCTGGCATCCTTGACAGTGTACTTTGGGTTCTCGAGAACCGGCTTCGGCTTGTAAAAGTAAAAAGTGCCAATGCTGACAATCGTGCGGATGTACCGAGCGCTGAAGATGGCGATGAATGCTGCGACAGCGATGACGCCAATGCGCGGCACATGGACCGCGGCGGACATGGCAGAGATGTGGTGGTTGTGAACACCAGACGTTGGCAAAGGCGGATGGCCGAAGATGTTTGAGCTTCCCACCAGATATTGGTCAGGGAGTAAAGCGAGCTCCATCTTGACGTTCGTAGCGGGTGATGAAGAGAAAGCGTTGCTGGTCTATGAGACGGAAGTCAGCAATGTGCTTGTGCAGGAAAAGTGGTGGACTCGAGGGTACCGGAAGATTTGTGTTTGATGTGCGATCGTCACGGCTGGACGCTTTGTAGGAAGCTCGAGGGCGGCAAAGATGTGTCGTGTGCTGTGACGGCGGTCGGTGAAGGTATCGTCGACTTGACGCGATAATGGCGTTGTTGTTGGAGGTGAAAGAGTCGTGTGGTCGAGCAGCTTTGTATTGACTCTCGATGGGACAATGGCTGGTGTTCGAGAGACTGCGAATGAGGGTCAGCGATGTGGTGATGTGGACGATCAAGCAATGGAACTGGAACGAACCGATGTCGATGCGGTGATCGATGAGGAGGAGACTCTTGAACGAGCTTTCACGCTGGCGCGCAGTACGATGAGGAGGATTCAAAGCGCGAGGTTGTGAAGTTGAGGGCTCGTCAAGGTGTATTGTGCGGTGGCCTAGCGGCAACGGGGTGTCTGCAAAGACACGGTGTCGTTGAAGACAAAGAAGAGAAGGAAGAACGTTCGACAATGGCTTTGTGCGCTGGTGATGGGCGCAACTCGTGTCGATGTTGGTGGAAAGGAGACGGTGGTGGTGATGAGAGGGGAACGGGAGACGACGAAACGGCTGGCAGGCTTTTCAAGCTCCAGCTGCAGAATCGAAAGGGGCTGTTCGATCACGCGCCAATCGCATGCGCCACACGTTGCTTCACTCGATGGAGATTGAAGTATTCACGTGCTCATCATGCAGAGGATTGTGTCGAGGACTCATTATGGAAGTGGTGACTACGATGCATACAGACAAGGAGGAGCGATGCATACGAAGAAGGAGAGCAACGCATGAGAAACAGGAGAAGCAGTGCTTGACCAGAAGACGTGGAAGGACTGCTTGGGAAGAAGAACATGCATTGGTATGAGGGTCGCACCCGAGCAATGCTGCACGTTGATTGAGAACGAAGAGGATACTGCTCGCTCGATGGGCTACGGATAAGGACATTGACGGTCTGAGTAAGACTCTGTAAGAGGGTGAGCGTGTTGTCTTGTCGAGGACGGCGCTGTTCAACAAGCATGTTTTGTTGGTCCGTCTGTGTATCGTATGGCCAGCAATATGGCAACGACAGGTGCTACGATGCTGTGGAGCGTTTCGAAGCGTCTACTTCGAGTGTAACAACTCCTTCACCAGCGATAAGACGATTGACGAAGTGCAAGCTTCCGAGACATCGACCTGGTGAACATCGGGGGGAGACCATCCACGAGATGGATCGATCGTTCAACGATTCTCCATCACGGCAGCGGGGTCGCCAGTGGCTGAGGATCAGCTCGCTGCTCGCCCAGCGGAAAGTCTTGTTGAAGATCGTCAGAGGTTTCGTTTGTACAGGTCCGTTTCTTCAGTCTCCTCCATCCTCAACAGCTCAACACGCCTCTCTTCCACAATCTCTCTCTTTTGCACAGTTTCTCTCTCATACAGTCTCAAGCTCTCCAGCAACAACGTCTCTTACAGAGTCTCGAGATCCTGCAGCCTCAAAGAAGCACGCATCACCAATTTCCCGCATCCTCAACAACGCCCCGATCGAACACCAAACTCCGCAAAGCATAGCCATGGCTCAGATCAAGAACCCCGGCAGAATCGTGAGGCGCAACGGCAGCCTTTATAAGGGCGGGAGGCTACTCAGCAAGGGCAAGAAGAATGGCATCACCAAGAAGAAGCGCACTCCACCGCCGCCACCACCGCCTCCACCGAAGAAGCCGACCTCGAAGTCAGGCGGCCGTTGTCCAAGCCGCTGCACCGAATGCAAGAGAGGTCACCGCGAGTGCAATGGCGCGCGTCCATGTGGACGGTGCATCAAAGTTGGTCGTCCGCAAGACTGTGTTTAGTGAGTATAGATTTCCTCGCACGCCTTTGCTCTTACGCGCAGGTAAACTAACGCTCTCTCAGCCAGGGGACGCAGCCTCCCTCCGCCGCCGCCGCCGCTTCCACTGGCAATGGTTCTGGCTCGGCCAACACTGGCGGAGCAGGCACGACCACCTAGCAGGCTGGTGCTGAGAGCAACGATGAGAACGACGCGAGCACAGCGAATGCCGCAAGGGAACACGACTCACCGGAAGAGGCATCGAACGAGGAGGCGAAGCATGGTTCTGAGGAAGACGAGCGGAGCATAGCGATACGAGCGTAGACCTATACATGAACGTATGGAGTCAAGCGGAAGCAGCGCTGAGCAGGAGTAGCATGGCTCTGACCAAGGAATTGTGATGATAGAAGCGTAGACCAATGCATGAACGTATGAAGTCGAGTGGGAAGGGAGCATCGGCATGTGGAGGGCGCCAATGTCGGGATGCCATTGACCGCTCCTCCACTTCTGTGTGGGGTGACTCTCTCCACATTGCACGATCGTTGTAGCATGACGAGCTCCAGAATGAAATAAATGATTCAACTCCTCGACAACACCGTCGTTCAACTGTCACGCGACTCGTTGTCAAAGCATTCGAACCACGCTACTTCGTCTCCTGCACTTTCAACACCTCAACGCGACAACCCTCTTGCTACATCAACACGAAGCTTTGATACAGCTCCACATCGCGGACTCGAGCTTGTCACAAGCCGATCAAAGAGATGGATGTTCCAACGACGAAGTCACTGGCGGACATCTACCCTAACGACGCTCTCAAGAGCCAGACGATACGATGGAGCAAGCTCCTGAGCAAGTTCAAGGACACATATGGCAAGACACCAGACTTTGTCTCGAGAAGTCCAGGCAGAGTGAACATCATCGGCGAGGTCAGGGCTACGAATAAGAGCAAGACACGAACATTCAGCTAACACGGATACAGCACATTGATTACTCCCTTTACGAAGTCATACCCATGGCCATTACGGCCGACGTTCTCCTCGCAGTTTCAGTCCACAAGAAAGAGTCCGGACCAAGCACAATCCACCTCACCAACGTCAACCCCCAGAAGTTCGAGACGCGATCCTTCGATATTCCCGACACTGGCGACGTCCACATCGATTCTTCAACACTCGAATGGACGAACTACTTCAAGTCAGGGCTCTCGGGAGCAACAGAGCTTCTCCGCAAGAAGCAGAAAGAGTTCAAGTCAAGCATTGGAATGGACATCCTTGCGGACGGATCAGTACCCTCGGGCGGTGGTCTATCAAGCAGCGCGGCATTCGTCTGTGCGAGTGCGTTGGCAGTCATGAAGGCCAACGGAGAAGATCAGGTGGATAAGAAAGAGCTCGTGGAGCTGGCCATTGTCTCCGAGCGAGCAGTTGGCGTCAACAGCGGAGGAATGGATCAGTCGGCCTCCGTCTTCCCTCTCCAAGGCTCAGCACTATACGTGTCGTTCGTACCACAACTCTCCGCGAAGAACATTGCCTTTCCGGAGCTCAAATCACCACTCACATTCGTCATTGCCCAATCCTTCGTTCAAGCGGACAAGCACACCACTGGGCCCGTCTGTTACAACCTCCGCGTCGTCGAAGTCACACTCGCAGCTCTCGTCCTATCGAAGATCTTCCGCCTCAAACAACTCCCATCAGACGCAGGTCCCCTCGGCATCAGTCTGCGAGGCTTTCACGATACATACATGCAAGAGCGGGAAGGGATCGCGGACAACCACAGCGTGCCGAAAGATGACTTTCAGAAGCAACTGCAAGACCTCATCGCGAAAGTCGACGAGTACCTCCCACAAACAGAAGGTTACACGCGCGAGCAACTTTCCGAGATCACGGGTCTGAGCGTGGCAGAGCTGGAGCAGAAGTACATGAGCAAGTTCCCAATTCGAGCAGAGCGGTTCATGCTCCGACAACGAGCACTCCACGTCTTCAGCGAAGCGAGTCGCGTATTGAAGTTCATGGATCTCCTTACTTCACCGCCGCCGCGGTCAGACAAGGAGAATACAGAACTGCTGCAGGCGCTAGGCGAGCTGCTGAATGAGACGCAAGAGTCGTGTCGCGATGTATACGACAACAGCTGTCCCGAGCTCGATGAGCTGTGCGATCTGGCGCGTTCGGCGGGATCGTATGGAAGTCGACTAACGGGTGCGGGCTGGGGTGGATGTTCGGTGCATCTGGTGCCGGAGGACAAGGTGGAGTTTGTGAAGCAGAAGTGGATACATGAATACTACAAGAAGAAGTTCCCGGACATCACGGAGGAGAAGCTGAACGAGGCGATTGTGGTGTCGAAGCCAGGGAGTGGGAGTGCGGTGTTTGAGGTGGATGGGAGGAGTTCTTTGTGAAAAGCGAACGTTTTCTGAGCGTTCAAGAAGCTGTTGTATAGCGTCCGGATAGAGCAAGCATAGATGAAAGCATCGCGATGGTGTGGCCTACCCGAGACGGAATAAAGAGTGTTGCCATTGGAGGCTCTCCGTTGGTTTCGGGAAGGCACAAGCGTCATAAAGAGACTCTGAAAGCCAATGCTTGCTCAAAGAACAACTGCGGGAGCTCACGCGAAGCAGGCCATGGCTTTCATGCTCATGAGGTCAGATAGCAAGCACCTGATAGTTTTCAACTAGCAGAAACGCAGGCCCAGACGAATCTTCACTGCTATGCGTAAAGAAAGCTTGTGCTCCTGAACGAAGAGCCCTGCACTCCAAGCAAATAGCAAGCGCTCCGCCGTTCTGTATTATCCAACCGCGACATCGTCACATATCATGGTCGTCACTCCACGCTCATTCCTCACTCAGCCGGATCCCTCCCTTTCTTCGCCTCCATAACCTCCTTGTAATGCTCATCAGTCTCCAAGTCGAACTCCAGCGGCTGCGTAATCGGCACAATCGACAAGCCCCGACTCTCAATCTCCTCCAATCGCTTTCTCGTCGCTGCTCGCGCGCGGTTGATCGAGTACACCTTGATGCGATGGCATGAGCTCGTGACGTGGAGGTCCCAGTTCCTGCAACAATGTCGTCAGCAACCACTCCGTCTTCAAATCCGTGCATACTGGCTACTGACCAAGCGGATCGGACAAAAGTCGGCTGGGTGTTCAGCGCGTTGTCCCAAGTCCTGCAGCAGAACTCCAGCCAGCCTTCATATTCGACCGGGACATCGATGCTCCAGGTCCGCCAGCCGTAGTAGTACTTCGTGCTCATTTTATCGAAGGGCACCTCGTACCAGACTGAGCCTCCATCGGCACTGACTTCGACGCGTTCAGGCCAATGGCCGCCGGTTCCTGAAGAAAGTTAGCCGCGAGAGTCGGAAGACGCCGACGAACGGAGAACTCACCACCGGAGTATGCCCATCCTCGAAGCGAGATGCTGCCGTCGTGAACGATTTGATCCATGTCGGTCGGCGACATGATCGCGCTGCTGACCGGCATCTCCTGAATGCTGAAGCCGTTGGAGTACTGCACGTTCTGCTTTCCGATCTGAGGCGTGTAGTACAGATACTCCTTCTTCTGTACTGGAGCTTCGCTGGGTCCAGTAATGGCCTTGATCTTGTACAGCCATTTGACGCTGCGAGCGCCAATGTATCCAAACACCACGACTCTCAATGGTGCGCCGTGGATCTTGGGGAGAGGCTCGCCATTCATCTCCCATGCGAGCATGACTTCTTCGAACTTGACCTTGCGCCAGGGGACGCTCACTAGGTAATTCTGTACCTTGCCCTTCTTGAAGTAGGTGTCAGCTCCACTAAACTCGATGTGAGTAGTCTCCGGATCGCCAGAGAGACCGCCGCAATGATCGATCACGTCTTTAAGGTACACGCCGGTCCAACGTGCGTTGCCAATGGCGCCTTCAGCCCAGGGGGCGTTGATGAGCTCGTCGCCGTCACCAGGATACATCGCGATCTGCTCGAGGCGACGGGTACCGGCACATTGCAGTGTGACGACGTGGGAGTGGCGAGGGAAGAGATTCTCGTTCTTGAGATCGGCAAGGGACAGCTTGGATGGATTTTTCACCAGACCATCCAGCTCGAGCTCGAAAGCGTCATCATCGATCTCAGGCACGCCGCCGTGGTTGCGGACGAAGAAGTCCTTGTTGGGTGTGAACTCGGTGTCAGTGAGCCGTGACTGTTGCACTGTCAGCTGTTGAAGATGGCCCAAGTACTTTTCTCGGCACACATACTCGAGGCGGCTCCCCATTGTAAGGAAACTGAAGCACGTGCAACATGTCTTTCGACTTCTCCTTCTGTACATACTTCCAGCTGATCGCTGGCAAATCCTTGAGAGTCTTGCCCAAGGCATAGTGGTATTGCTTCCATCTCACTCCCTCCAGCACCGGATTCGTCTTCGGCAAAGGCACAAGCTGGAACTCTGGTGGCGTGGGGAACTTGTACTGCGAGAGTACTTTCTCGGCCTCTGCCTTCTTCTCCGGATACTTTTCCCACTCCACATATCCTCTCCAACCCGGCCGCTCCTCTGCAAAGTATGGCGCAGGGTCATTGACGGGAAAGTCCTCAATGGCTCCGGACATCACCATGGCTGGTGCCATTGTCGCTTTTTGTCTTGAAGTGGGGTTGATGGAAAGGAAGCCGTTGTCCTGGAATGGAGAAAAGCTTGAGATGATCAAGGAGAAGCACTTACCTGTCGCTGCTGCAGGCCGAGACTTTGCTATCTTCTATACGCGAGGTCTTCGATTGACACCCCTGCGAGTCCACTTCTTTGCTCGTTCTGCATGGACAGCTAACGTCACATGCGGTCATCTTGCCGGCATGTCCACGGATACTTCCTGATGGGCGCCACGGCGGGCACGCGTCTTGCATGTGTTCCGCACCATGGATGCAATGCGGCTGCGAGATGGAGAGTAGCATTGGACACGGACGCGTGTGCGACAGTCCGCCGAGGAGGCTTGTAGGCGTCGGCAATAGGGGAGTCGGCAACCTCATCGTGTGCTTGTTGGTCAATTGTATGAATCGTGTATGCTTTCCTGAATTGATGTGATTCACGCGACATGGAGTTGTAAATGCCATCAGGGGTGAGTCGGGTTGTTGACGCGAAGGAGGAGGGTGAGATGGGAAGGACCGAGTGTAATCGTCACCAACAAGAAATTTGGAAGCTCCACCAAGCACTGGAACATCTCCAATCTGTACATCACCATTCCACGCCCACATGCGACCGCACCTCAATTCATGTTCACTGCCGACAATACACGATATACACAATGAACGTCCAACGCACAGCAGCACGCCTCTTGTCGTCTCGAGCGCGACTCCTCCAACGACCCACGCGAGCCATAGCCACCTACTCAAGCCAATCTCCAGCAGTCGAGTCCACTACCCAACCTTCGCCCACGCAACTCCAGCAGTCAAGACCGACATCAGAACCACAATACATCCAAGTCCCTCGCCCAGAGCCGAAAGAGGAACAACCAGTCGACGGAGTATTCTGGACCGGCCTCTTGCTCATCCTCATCACGCCACCGATGTCGTGGTATTACTACCAGCATCGCAAGGAGCATATGGGCAGGAAGAAGGAGGAATTGATCAAGTTGATGGAGGTAAAGAGGGCGGCGCTGAATAAAGAGCTGGGCAAGTGATGGCTGCGAGTATCATGACAGTGTGAGATGCCCCGGCCGAAGAGTGGCAGAGATCTTTGAGACGAGATGGAGCGTCAGATACACCCGATACACGTTGTTACGACTACGCGAAAGAGAGCTTTTGGATAGAAGCCTTTTATGGCGGATCGGCATGGATTGCCGCTGGGCGAAATGGATCACACTCAAGAGTCTGGCTCGGTGACAAGGCATCGTGGCTGCGATAGACACACGATCATGTGGTTGAGATTCACGAGGCGCATCGAAGGTCGGGTCAGTCAGTGCGGTACCCTGGATCTTGAGCCGGACTATTTGATACTGGCCGGAGCGACAGCTGACCTCGGCTTTCTCTCTGGTGCTATCTCATGCTACAAGTGCTATGACTTCGGTTGAAGTGTCGGACAACTGGCGATCTCGGGACTGTCGGCCCTCGCCCACTGCTGCTTCAGACATTCAATTCCGATATCAGGCGCTCGGTGTCCGATTGTCTGACTGCGACTCGTTCTCAACAGCTCGTGGCCTGCAGCACATGGGGGCGGGAACGCATGTTCGATCGCGTGCGGAACTTGCTTGTCCTTCCAATACTGCTCTTTTCACGTTGCTGGTTTCTCTCACATGTACATCAATTCCGGCTGGACCCCTGAAGCTGTCTTTCTGGCATTCTCTGGCGTTCGTTCCAAATTTTGGCGGGACAAGCGAACTGGTCAAATCGTGCTGGTCTTCCTGAGGCCTCCTGGCACGCGCCTTCGACCTGGCATCTCAATCCGGCTGTCCACTTCGACGTGTCTGGCGAATGTCTTCGCTGCGCGGTTGGTTTCAAGCCTCGCAATATCCACGGGAACTGTCGGGAGGATCTCTTTCCCGTCACTGGCATAGTGCACTTCCGCTTTTGCCGGCATTGAATTGACAAGGCCCGCCGACACGGCACGGAGAATACTTTGAGAGACGATAACGTTAGCCGGATGGTCGTACGTCGTGGCGAGTTGTGTGTACCTTGTCGCATGACTGGCTCATTCCGCGCGGATATCCTTTGAGGGAGTTTGCAACTCCGTAGCAAAAACCAAAGTTACCACCCTTGCGGCAGCTCTTGGTCTTGTCAGTCGAGGAACAACGGGAGAAGCAGGGGAGCAGCAGTACTTACGGGACTGAAGTTGAGTCCCGCTATGGCTGATACGGCCATGGCCAAGAAGGTTGCAAGCTGGAAGATCTGCATGATTCTTGTTGTTGTTCGCCGAATGATTCCTTGGTCAGTATTGTGTGCGAGGACTGAGGTGGGAATTCACGAAACGACGACGTGCCGAAGCCGACGCGATGATTTAATTATGGACAGGGAGGAGCTGATGTCACATGCACCAGGATAATCCAAGGATCCGTGCACTCCTTGTACGATTACTGCCTGATGTACGATCGATCCCTCTTCCATATTGGTCAATCTGGAATTACTCTGGAGCAACGACCACGCGCACAGCACTGCGTTCCTCCTCCAATTACGAATCGTCTTCGGCATACTGGTCTGCGCGAAGTCGGCTGCTGTCTCGCGCTCGCCTCTGCCTTGCTCTTTTACCAATCGAACACGCTCTGAAGCGGCTGCCAAACGCCAACTGTGTCGGACGGGTTCAAGCACTCTTTCGTAGAGTCGCATCGTTCCGGCATAATGATCTCCGAATTGTCGTCAAAGCGCGAGCCGTGGAGGGTGTAGTCGCCGGTCACGCGCGACACGAAGGGAGTCTTGCCCATCCTGTCCACGTTGCCCAGCGGGCATTGAGTGGCCCCGGGCAGGACGAGGAGCAGATTCAGCCGATCTTTGAGGCTGAGGTGCTCTCCCACGAAGTGGAGCGATTCTTGCGGCATGGAATGGAAAGCAGCCATCTCGGCGGTGGTGTGCGCCGTTAATGGAATCAATTCGATGTTGTTGGCGCGGTGACGCTGTTGAAGAGATTGGCGGAGACGACTTGAGCAGTGTTTCGGCGCTCAGGAATTGTCTGCGTGAGCTCCCTTTCAACATTCTCAGTCCGAGATGGGACCTGGCATTCATACTATCTAATGGACGCTCTCTCTTCGACCTCCTCATTTGAGTGTCTCGAAGCAACACACCGTGCCACAGTCCTGCGATCGAGACAATCGAGATCACGCTTCCCTCGAAATCACTACCACATCAATCGATCACTCCTCATCCTTGACCCACGTATCGAACCAACGCACCGCTTGAAAGTACGCACTCTCCTGCGCAAACGCCTTCTTCTTATTCGTCAAATTCGTCCTCACCGCAAACCCATGCTCGGCTTCAGCATACAATACCGTCTGGTACGTCTTGTTTCCCTCCATGAAGATCTCCTCGATATTCGTTCGGTTCTCGGGCGTGCTGGACTCGTCAAGAGCGCCGAACGCGATGCTGATGGGAGATGCAATGGCTTCCCACTCCTCGGCTTGCACGTTGGACGGGTGCGCGGTGAAACCTGCGTCGATACCTTTGCCTGAGGCGAGGTAGCGGGCGACGTACTTGCCGCCGAAGCAGTAGCCGACGGAACTGATGCTGGAGACATTGTATTGTGTACGCATGGAGTTGAGGGTCGAGTCGATGATGGCTTCGACGCCGGATTGAGGATGGCGTTTCTGCCAGGCTGGGAAGTCAAATGTTGAGTTCGGGTCGCTGAGGGCGTTCTCCGGGACCGGATCGCCTTTGAACAAGTCTGGAACAAGATCAGAATGAAGCTGTTGCCATGAGAGAAGTACGGGATGACTGACCGGGCATCACGACGAAGAAGCCTGCTTTGGCTAAGCTGTCCGCGAGACTAAAGAATCCGTCAGCAATGACCATGGCTTCTCGGGACGGGAAGGATCGTACAGTCTATTGTTGAGCAATTGAACGCCAAAGATGTCGGTGAAGTAGACGATAGCATTCTCCGTCGTCTCGCACTCGTCGGGGTAGGCAAGGTAGAGGCTTTCTGCATCGAACTATCAGTCACAAGACTCCCAAACAGAACGACCATCGGTGCAAGACGTACCACCTCCTACTGTCACCATCTCTCCAGTTGAGTTCCCAGTGTTGACAACGCCATCTGGGTAGCACTTCCCGTGATGGACTTTGCTGAACATTTCTCCAGCATGCTCATGTTTAAGGCTGATGCCGCCATGGGCAGAGACGAAGGACACGCCGGCCAGTACGGCTGTGAACAACAGAGTAACTGTGTTCTTCATAATGAGGTCTTGCACAATGGTAATGAATCTACAATGGTTGGTAGCGGATGAACAATGTACATTCTTACCTGTTTCCGGGACCTGAATATATTGCATTGAACAGCCGCATTACCAAGCATGTCGTCGGCCGCCCTCAGTGATGATGACGCCAAGGTCATGGCAATGTGTCAATGTGCACGTGGAAGTGGTCGAGCGAGTAAGTGGAGTCCGGAGAAGGTTGTGGAGTTGGAGGAGCCGGACCAAAGTGCCGATCCGATCTCGGGGGATCCTTTCAGGCTATATGTTTGTAGATTCCTCGCGTTTCGTGTTTTGGAAGGGGTGGTAGCCACTGTCGTTGTTTCTCGTAGTGATCGATCCTTGGTGTAGCATTCCAGATGTATCAGTGTAGATGACCCTATGTAACCCACTCCTGGGTTATTCAACGACGCCATCTCACGACACACCATCATAGCCAGCCTCAATCTTCCCCTCAACACAACCCCAAAACTCCTCCGCAATCGTCTGCTGTCCCTCCCCTCCTCTAACCGCCATATACCTCCTCTGGTCCACCTTCGGTTCATAATCTCCCTTCATAGCTCCAAACATCCTCCCTCCCGCCTCCTCTAGAATCACCCATCCCGCACACACATCCCACGCCCAACAGCCCGTCTCCCAGTACACATCTAGATGCCCCGCGGCGACACCACAGAGATTGAGCTCCGCGGACCCGAGACTGCGGATGCCGTGCACCATCGCCCCGCCGAGGGCTTTGCTGGCACAGAGTTTCTTGAACGTGGCGACTTTGGTTTCGTAGTCTGTACCGTCGCGGTCCGAACCCCATTCTACTGCGACGAGGCAGTGGCTGAGGTCCTCGAATGGTTCCGGGTCGCGGAGCGGGAGCCGGACGTGATCATGCGTGGCGTCTGTAACGTAGGATCCTTTGCCTTTTATGCCGGTGTAGAGAGCGTTGGTGAAAGGGTTGTAGATGACGCCGACGACGGGCTTCTTCTCGATGGCGAGGCCGAGGGAGACGCAGACGTACGGGTGGCCGTGGAAGAAGTTTGTGGTACCGTCGATCGGGTCGACGATAAAGGTCGGTTTGGAAGAGAGGGTGAGGCCAGGGTGGTAGGTCTCTTCGCCGATGAATCTGGTACGGTCAGCTCGCCTCTCATCAACACGTTGGGAAACCTGTCCGCACTCAAAGTCAGGGTACTTCTCCTTCAGCATGTCCGAAACCATCTTCTCGACTGCCTGGTCGGTCTCTGTTACCAGATCTGCCGAGTTCTTCTTTGTGCCATGACCGGTCACAGCAGGTGTAGCCGAGCGAATGGTCTCGCCTGCTTTGTATGCTACTTCGACCAGGAACTCGTGCACTGCTTGGAGATCGACTGTACTCATTTCGCTGATTGTTAATGTCGATGTTCAAAACTTGGTGGACCATGTTCAACGTGTCGAGGTTAAGCAATGGCGGGTAGAGCCGGAAGCAAGTGGAGAGGTCGAGAGAACAGAAATCGTATCCTGATATCGATTGTAGAGAGCGTGCTGCTCTCGGATCATTTGTACTACGTAAAACATTTACTCTCCCAAGATTGCAGGCCTAACATATACGGCCAGATTTCATTATACGTCATGTGCTTCTCCTAGATTAACCTCTTCCTCTTCCTTTCATCAGGTCCGCCTTCGTCCTCGCCTTCTCGCTCCGCAGTGTCCGCCGGATTGAGCAAAGAGTGTACATTACTCGCCATACTGCTTCTTCGAGTCGGAGGACCTGGCGTTTCTAGCCCTCGGAACGGGAATCTAGGCCCGGGCAGCTGCCAGCCAGCATCGTTGCTATTCGCGTAGCTAGGTTGTGCAAAACTATTCGTGAAGGTCGGTGCTCCAGAGTCATTCGGGCCGGGTGAATGTGGTCTTGAGCCAGGATGAACAACGCGAGGCAGTTCGTACTGTGCCAAGGCATCTCTAATCTGCTGGTCGCCAGGATTTGCAGGCGCGCGAGGAGAGGAGGGCCATGCAGTCGAAGACTGTCCAGAAGCATATGGTGATGTACCTTGCGTGAGGTGGGCGGGCGGCTGGCCTCCTTCCCAGCCCTGCAGCCGAATGTCTGCTGACGTGTGACGGCGCGGAAGATTCGATGGCGGAGTTGTCTCGTTCGCGAGAGGATGTTGCTGAGGCGGAGGTTGTGTGTGGGGAGGCGGTGGCGGACCTGGAAACGCCGGCCTGTTCGGCGAGTACGGGCTCGGGCCTGGGCCCATACCGAAGGAGCCAAATCTTCGAGGAGAAGCTTGCTGCAAGTATGATGGAACAGCACCTCGTGATATGCTCGGACGAGGCAAGCCTGGTAGACCTTGTAGAGACGGTCGTCGAGACTCGTCAAATGGGCGCTGTCGCGGCGACACTGGCATCGCGGGCTCCGTGCTTGCCTGTACAGGTTGGAAGTATGACGGCTTATGTGCAAATAATGGTGGTTCATGTTCTTCGAACGTTCTTAATTGATCAACATGACGAGCGATGTCGTGTCGCATCGCAGCAATGTCTCTGTGGATGGGGTTCTCGGTGTCCGGAATCATGGTAAGAAGGTGTGACGACAGTTCGTTATTCCAGTGGTGACATCTGGCGAGTCCTTCAAGCAAGTTGTGGCACCTCGAGGTGACCGAAGCGTACGCTTCTTCTGTTCGCGCGAGTCGCGAGTATAGGTCTTGGGTGTTCCACTCGAGTACGTTCAGACGTGCTTCGATAGGATCAGGCATTGCCTCCAAAGGCGTCCCAGAAGGTTGTGGAGCAGGCATCTTGGGGGCGGCCGAGAACGAGTCGCGATGTATCAATGCATGCCTCGACGCTCTTCGTTTGATCTCTCTCAATCCGACGAGGTCGCCACGTTTGAAGTTGCCAGCTCCATGCTTGAACTCCCACAACGGCGAGTCAGGGGATCCGGTGTGGAAAACGTCACTGACTGAACATGACTTTAGCTTTCATTCGAAGTGAACGATTGACATATGCATACCTTTATGGAACCCGTACATGTTGAGCTGTCTGACGAAGGAGGAAATATTGGTATGTTTGAAGTATTGACTGCTGTACGTTAGTGACGGTAGCGCGTAGATCAAGGATGTGAACTCACGCGAGGACTTTGGAGAATTCGGATGATGGCGACATGACGAAGCTCTCGTTCGTGTTGGACCATGATATCAGGTGTTGGATGGTCTGGTCCTCCAGCATGCTGCGACGAGGTCAGCCATCAAGAATCACGCAGGACCACAACCCGCAGCAGACACTTACTTATAAAGCTTATGTATGAACGCTGTCTGAACGATCTTGGGCTGTTGAGCAGCAGCAGCGGCTCCAACAGGTTGTTGTGACCCTCCATTTGTGCTCGACGTCTCACTGTGTGCCTGTTGCTGCTCTCCTGCTCTTTCTCCGGCTGTCGGGCTACTCGTGGGCGGACCCATCGGAGAGACCTGAGGTTGGCTCACTTCCATCGGATCGCCACCGCTTCCGACCGATGTCGACGGAAGGATGGGAATGTTCTTCTTCGTCTTCGGACTGCCGAAGCCTCTTGAATCGCTGGCGAAGGGGTCTCTCCTCAATGCTGGTCCGACCGATGCCATTGATATCCTCCTCCTAGGCGTCTCGCTTCGAGCTTTCGAACGATCTTGCGAGAGTGTCCGCCCCGGGTATACGCGGACTACCCCAGAGCTCTGCCAAAACGTGTTTGAAGAAGTTTGTCCACCCTTGGAAGAACGCGATGCGTTCCGGCCCTAAGCTCTTTGAACCCAGTCACTGACAGTCAGCGGCTTACATCCATGCCTGTGCCCCAGACAGTGTCGTCAAGTTCCAAAGCCTCCTTCGCACGTGCTGCTCCTCTCGATGCCGGTTCGATCGGTGATCTCCTCCAAGGTATGTGAGTCGTGTGCTGGTATAGACGGTCTTTGTGGTCGATATAAATTTGGTGATCCGCACCGAGTGTCAGGCGGGGTTCTCGAGGTATGGACTGGATAGGCCGCGGCCAGGTCGCTCTCGTTGGCCGCGAACAATAGAGATTACCGTACTCCGGAGGGGATCGAAGCGCCGAAGAGCAGAACAAGAACCCACAACCCTGTCGGCGTCGGTCAGACAACAATTTCGGCGACTGATCGATGTCGAGACTCGAGAGAAAGGTCGAGGCTCGAGGCTTGTAGATCGGCAGGGGCCGCTAGTTTGCGTTTCTGCGCGGATCAACAACGTGCAGGTGATAAGATGTTCCTCCGCTTCCGATACATGCACAACGAACAAATGCTCCGAACGATATATTGTATCCGCCCGAGCATGCACGGAAAAGCAGTGAATACTGTTGACCTTCTTCTCACCGTGTATCTGAGCTGCAGCGACGCGCGAGATTTACCGAAAAGCCGGGTCACCGTCGGTCGCCTGTCGTGCAACAACACATAAGGTATTCCTGGAAAGCACTTTCTGAGTGGCCCAGGTGCTCCCTTTCCATATTGTGGCGTAGAGAGGAAAAGAGACGAACACGTCGGCCTGACTTTGTTTAGACACATCGCTTTCGTGGACAGTGGTGCAGCAAGACACGTCTCACGAGGGCATTGTGCTTTTCTGACTCCGATTGTTCCACCAAATAACGGACGGCAAGCCTCGTGCTCCATGCTGTGACCCGGCAGATCACTCGACGGACAGCACACGCGAGGCCATGCGAGCTGCCACGCAAAAACAACCATCGACCATGTCCGATTTTCCGAGTCTTCCCAACGATGAAGCTGGGAGGCTGGCAATGTACGTCCATGAACCTCAGTCTCGAGCACAACCCGCCCAGGAACTCCCTGGCTCACGATCAAACAGCTGGCAGCATCTCATCGGCACATCGACCAACAAGGAAAGAGATGAAGTGACGCGAATGATTTCCAACCGCAATGACATTTTGCCTACTCTTCCCATGGAGCTTGTCATCGAGATCCTCGACCATTTGCCTCTCTTCGAGTCGTTCAGGCTGCAGCGTGTATGCCGAAGATGGAGAGAACTCTTCTCAGAGGAGGAGGTTGTCCGATCTTCACTTTCTGCTTGGGAGACTCACGATTCTTCCGACAGCGCAAGAGATTCTCAACACCTAAGGTCCCAGACCAATACGGCGAAGCTACGACACGTGCAAGCGATGAGATGCGGACGTCCATTCTCTCAGGCCTCGTACCAAGAACTGGAGGCAATTGATACAGAGCACGCCCAGACTTCGGATGACGACATTACACAACTGAAAGGCACACGACTAGCATTCATCCGCAGACCTCGACAAGGAAGTAATAGCATTCTCATTCGTGAGCTTGTGAGCGGTCGAAAGCGTGTCTTGTACGGAGACGCTAGAGAGAACATTCTCCGCATGTCGCTTTCCTCAACGATGATCGCATTCACAACTTACTCCGGGAAACTGTACGCCGAAGAGCTATCTTCCGGATCTCATACACGCAAGAGCGTGCGTCTACCTTCAGCGGCAGTCATGGGCCTTCATACTGATTGCGACGTTGCCGCCGTCATGATGAAGGGGCTCGGGTTACGATATTGCTACTCGGTGAGATACCTTTGATATAGTGTCGCAAACCAGAGTTGAGCTGATCCATCCCTAGGTCGCGATCTTCGACTTGAAATCTGGCTCGCTGAAGCTCATCGACAATCTGCATCCGACGTTCGCATGTCCTGAAGGTATCAACATGGGTACAGGCAAGATATGCATCTCGTCATTTCTCATGGTCAACGCCAAGGACAAAGTCATCGATACTTTCAATTACGCTTTTGATGCAGACGCCCAGGATACTATCCGCGTGGAGCATGTACGGTATACTCACGAAGGGGAACGGGTCTGTGGCTCCGTGACAACGCAGCTCCACGGCGCGATCACAGTGGATCCATCGACACCCAAATGCAATGCAACTGGCTTCAAGGACGAGTACACTTTGACTTTCGCGACCAGTAGTATTCGCGCCTACGAGATCTTACCAGTCAATGGCACGCTTGCATGGCCAGCTACCACTGAAGGGAAGCTGCTTGAAAGCCGGGGCCTGCCTCGAGGATATATCGCACGCTTCAACTGCAAAACCGCGACATTGGCATTTCATCAAGGCTGGGACCGCGATGATGAGAGTTTCTACACGACCGGTGCGGCGTTGCAAGGATTCCATCAGGTCTGGAAAGACGTGCACTTCCATCGCATCAAGAAGCCCGAGCATGCGTTCCTCATGAGCATCAATCCGCTTCACGAGTCGGCTAGAGGCAGAGGATACGGGTAAGGACTGAGCAAGCATCTGATGGGTTTTTCGCTCTCTGACAATACGCAGGCACCTGCTGGAGTGGGAACGGCCGCGCGACATGCTTCCACTCGGTCGCAATAACCAAATTTCCCTCCATGTAAACGAGACGTTCGTCGTAGCGTGCTACGGAGCCAGACTCAATAATATACCTATGATGAGGGTGCTCGTTGGGTGTTTCGACGAGACCCTCCCCTTGGCAAGAAGCGAAGGCTGGTGTGGTTTTGACGGAAATGGTGCTCCTTTGCCAGATTCAAGCCGCTCATCAGACCAGTTGGAAAGGTGGTATCACCGCCCTACACCTAAGCGTGTGGAAGGCGTGTACCTCGACGCGCGATACTAGCAGCGACTGTCTCACGCAACGTATCCGCGGGTCATTCAGCCCGGGACGACGGTATGCTAGAGGGACGTCACATGCTTCAGACTTCTCGAATGTGTCCTCGTGGGATCGAGAGCACGCACACTCCCCAGCTGCACGGGAACACAACCCTGCCAACTTTTCGCCATATTGTGCAGGGATTCGATTCCTGTAACGACAATGACGTGGATCGTGCTACGACTACAACGAACCTCACAACCTCATGCATTTACAACACTTCTCTCTTCCTTGGACAACGATCGATAGCCACGAGGCAATAGCAAAACTGCCAACAATCCACTCTTAACCACAGTCACCACGGCGTCCTACTTCGGAAACATGGCGGAGGATATGGGCAAGGCCTGGAAGGGACAAGGCGGTACAGTCATAGCCATGTCCAACTGCTGCAGCAAGAGAGCTGACAAGTCATTGAATCCAGGTGGACTCCAGTCGGCTGCATCCAGCGTTGGGGACATGCTGGCTTCTGAGACCAAGTCCAGCGGCCAGAAGAAGAACGATGCTGCTTCCACTTCTTTGAACGAGATGGCGAATGGTAGGACAATCCTGTTGTTGATGGTAGATCAGATAGTCGGACTAACGAAAGAGCAGGCAGCAAGAAGAGTGGTGCGACTGTCGAAGGAACAAGCATCAAAGCGGATGAGCAGTATGCCAACCAGCAAACAGGAAGTGCCGACCACTTGGGAATGGGATATCGAAAGGCCGCTGGGAGCGAAGAATGAATAGCAAATAGCCAGAGCTTGTTTGCCTTGGACTGTCGTTCCATTCATTGTGACATTCTCCCTCATCTGTGAACCCACTCCGCCTTCTTCTTCTCCGCAAACGCCTTCATACCAATCTTCTGGTCCTCACTGCCAAACAATCCATGGAACACCCTCCTCTCAAACTCCACACCTTCTCTAATGCCCAAATCCTGACTCTTGTTCACCACCTCCTTACACGCCTTGACCGCAATCTTCGAGTAGCTCGCAATCTTCTCCGCCGTATCCAACGCTCCGTCCACGCACTCCTGCGGCGTCGCAAACACCCTCGCGGCCAACCCCCAGTCAAACGCCTCCCGTCCACTGAAATTCTTTCCCGTCAATATCAGCTCCATCGCCCGACTCTTGCCAATCGCAGCCGTCAAGCGCTGAGAACCTCCCGCTCCAGGTATCACTCCCAACTTAATCTCCGGTTGTCCGAAGTTCGCCTTTTCACTGCAGTATAGCACGTCGCACATCATCGCCAGCTCGCAACCTCCACCCAGCGCGTGTCCGTTGACGGCGGAGATGACGGGTTTCTTGATGGTGTTGGGAATCTCGGACCAGGACTCGATGAAGTCGGCGCCGTAGGAGTCGGCGAAGGTTTTGGTGGACATCTCTTTGATGTCGGCTCCTGCGGCGAAGGCTTTCTCGGAGCCCGTGAGTACCATGGCGCCGATGGAGGGGTCGGCGTCGAAGGACTTCATGGCGGAGTTGAGTTCGAGGATGAGGGGGGTGAAGAGGGCGTTCAGGGCTTTCGGGCGGTGGAGTTCAACTAGGAAGGTGTTAGGGAGCGGTGTGTTCAAGGGCCGATCTGAGAGAATGCTGACCGAGTCCGACTCCGGGTCGTGGTGTTGAGACTTTGATGTGTTCGTACGTCTTCTCGGCCGCGCTGGAGTATTGTACTCGTAGTGGCAGCGCGAACTTGCCGAATTGTGTGGCACATGGCCGGAGTCTTGATGCCAACATTGTGAGGAAGCTTATCACAAGAGTATTCCCTGTGGTTGCTTGTGTATGGACGTTGTTGTAGGAGGAAAGCCAATGCTGTTCCTGCAAGAAGCTCCGGCTGTTAAGCCGAAGGTGAGCTTCTTTTCCCTCGGCTGAATGCAAGATCCGCTGCCATTGCTACTTCGTAGACGGATGAACGATCACGCTGCAGCTCTTTCTGCTTCTTATAGCAGCATATCGACGAAGGCTTCGTTCAGGCAGAATCCCAAGCTGCCGCTCAACATGAACATCGCGGAAGGTGGGAACGCATAACAACAAAAGGCGATTCACAAAGGTCAATGGACGCCTGCGATTGTACCACAAAGTACGCAGCAGGGAGCTGTCGACAGGATGCGACCTCCCTTGTCCTTTCCTTCTTCAACAACAGCCTGCCATGCGGTCTCTCGGATTGTACCAATCTCCAATACCTCCGGCTTTACTCGCCGCAATATCGCTCAAGCTCTTCCAAAGCACCAACTGAGATACTCGTAAGGCTCGGGTGACATCAAGTCCAACCTGAATCCTGGCCGCCTCCTTCGTCGAACCTTGGGCGGATGATCGACGGGCACATCTCTAGACCGACGAATTCCCATCAACGGCGCTGCGATCAGGATGATGAGCGTAGCAGTGTCCGCTCAGATCTCGACCGCCAGCGGTCGTAGCCCTCTACTTGACTGGACAGATTACCTCTTCTTCGAAGATTAAGTAGCACAGCGACCAGCATCGCGTGCGAGAGCTGCCTGAAAAGAGACAAATATGGCTCGGCACTGCGAGAGCGGCATGTGCTGGAGACAAATCCTATGCTCGGTCCGTGTCTCCACGATTTTTCCTTCGGGAGACTAATCCCGACGGACTATATTGCTTCAGTGGGAAATAGAGCAGAGGAGGTGCGAGCACAGAGTTTCAAGGCCGCATACTACGTCGGTCATCAAGGCTCTTCACGTCGGGTCGTCTGCGACGGCGCATAAGTATTTGACTACGTTTTCTGCTCTCGTCCCAGTCCTCGTTCCACGCCATATCCAATTCCCTTCCACTCACTGCAGCCACAATCATGAAAGCTTTTTCGATTCTCTCGTCACTGCTCACCCTCGCTTCAGCGAATGTCCTCCACGGCCGACAAGCGGACAGCCAATTCAGCGTTCCCACTCAGTTCGGAGCTGTTGGAGGTAACGGTTCGGGGCTGATCACGAATACCGGCTCAGGCACAACGATAGAAGACATTAACCAGCTATTCGAGGCTGCCGGCCGACAAGCAAACGTCTCGTCGCCTGTGACTTTCGACCTGTCCTCATCGAATGGGAACCGGGACAACACGACTGGGTGGACATGGCGCGTAAACATCACCGACGTGGCCATCCCGGAGAGCTATTACCCTGGCACGAATCAGTCCCTGCGAGCGGTGAACGAGCAGTGGGAGCTGCAGTGGCCTGGAGGCGGAAGTCTGAGCTCTTTACTCGGGAAGCAATCCGGGTTCGACAGCAACTCATCGGCGTGCCTGAAAGCCACCAGATACCGCATGCCTGCCAACGTTACACGCAAATACTCGGCATCCGAAAACGGGAACTGTTCGGCCGTGCTGGGTGATGCATGTGCTCAGCGGCTGCGGTCTGTATCTTGCGACGACAGCTTTGTGAGGATTGCGAACTTGGAAGACTGCGCGAGTACCTTGGGCGTTGGCAAGGATTATTCAAACACGCAATGTCGGTCACACATCTTGAATTCCCAGACGTTGAAGGACGAGGATTAGCTGACGAAAACGGATCCCGGGTTGAACTCTTCCATACAGTCGGGCGACACGTTCTTCTACGCGACTGGACCAGCTTCGCCGGCTGCCAATGCGACCGACCTTTTTCAGGATGCCGAAACAAGTCTGGACATCTTGGTCGCAAATCTCTTCCGAGAAGGAAACGGCAGCCCGAACGTTGTGCTTTGTCAGGTGGTCGATCCGTCCGCTTCCAGTGCTGCTGCACTCCTCTTCGCAAGAAGTGCGTTTTTGGCGGTCTCCATGGCTTCGGTCTGCGTTATGATGATCCTCTGAATGTGGCAGCCTCGAAGAGATCATACGCAGACCCGTCACATATGCTTGGCATGGAGGACAAGCACGGAGGCTCTCTGCATGGCAGGCAGATGTATACGATGCTCTCAATAGGACTGAGCATCTGATGAATCCGAATAAATATGCCGCCGCTGTTTGAGCCGTACTCGAACTGCTGGCGAACGGATCGCTGCGCCGATGATTCGATTGTGATGAACAGTATTTTCCGCTGTCAGTCAGAAGTTTGAAGTGAATCCAATTCTTTCTTCCGTGAGCGATAGTTCGTCAAGTCTGCCTGAGGCTTTCCGGGATGATCCGCCAATCCTCAGCCACTTCCGCGGATTCTAACCGCATTCAACGATGCAGGGGCTCAACGCCCGCGTGGAAATGTGGCGCGCGCAAAAGTCAAGGACGATCTTATGCGGCCACCTGTGACCTATTCGCCTTTCTCGCAAACACCACCGTCCATCCTCCCCGAACGCACCCTCTGCCTCTCTGCGACTGCCATATCGCCGTTGCCAGGTCCTGTTTCTCACGCCGGTCCAGATCTTGCAACCTTCAGCATGGACGCGCCCGAGCCTGAAACGCCATTCGGCGCGGTCTCTGCGCAGACGACCCGCTTTCAAAGAGTATGCGGACACTTTCGAGGGCATTGCGCTGAGCGCGGGCGAAGTAATGAGAGACGGAGCGCATAGCTGACGACCCCCGCAGATCTATCAATCTTACCTCGACAAGTCCACACCATACGTTACCTACCGATGGATAGGCACGGCCACGATCTTCGTCATGTTCGCGTTACGGATAGTGATGGCACAGGGCTGGTACATTGGTATGCAAGAGATGCTGAGGGAACATCACTTGAAAGAGTCGCGAGAATGTGCGACAGGACAAAGCTGACGGATCACTTCAACAGTCGCCTACGCCCTAGGCATCTACCTCCTCAACCTTTTCCTCGCCTTCATCTCCCCGAAATTCGACCCTTCGCTCGACGCCGACACCGACATGGAAGATGGCGTGCCCGCAGGCCAGTCCTCGCTCCCGACCAAAAACGACCAGGAATTCAAGCCCTTTGTGCGCCGACTGCCCGAGTTCAAGTTCTGGCATTCGGCGACGCGCGCTGTGACGCTGTCTTTCCTATGCAGCTGGAGTGAGATTTTCAACTTGCCCGTGTTCTGGCCGGTGTTGGTGGTGTACTGGTTGATCTTGGTGTTCTTGACGATGAGGAGGCAGATCCAGAGTATGATCAAGTACAGGTGAGGACATCAGGAGGCGCATGTGGAAGAATGTTGGATACAGAGAGCTAACGGATAACACAGATACGTGCCATGGGACTTTGGAAAGGCCAAGTACGACAGCTCGAAGTAAAGAGCGGGACGAGTTTGGAGCATTTGGAGCATGTGCGATAGAGCTTCTTGTAATATCATCCCAGCATGGAAGCGAAAGGAGGCAAGCATTTGTCTGTAGCAATGCATGTGCAAGTCGTTGCGACATCGACTCATATTTCCATACTCGACCGCTGATCCGGTCGGTATACAACAGATCTCGCAGAGGGACGCATTTTGAAGCGAGACCAGAAGGGTGAACGAGCTACGGACCTGACTCCGTCCAGGACTTTCATGCCGATCGACCGCTCATATTCTCTGTTCTCTGGACCACGGGCTCATGCGGTAATCTGCCTACAACGAAGCGTTCTATCGCTTTCAATACAGTCCGATCAGTTCATTGCGAACTCGTGTTCAAGCAATACGTTGTCAACCAGTTCCAATCGCCCACAGCCGCGAGCACCGCGAGGACAAAGCAACGTCGAGGGGATTGACCTTTCGCGCCCGAACAACATCCCTCGTTCACCCGATTCTCGTCGGCCATATCATTCAACTACCACGATCGACGGCACTCCGGCCGGGCTGCCCCAGTATGGCAGGGAAGTGCCTCACAGCAAGTGAAGTCGACCACGCATTGATCTCCCGAGCTGTGATTGGTCAAATTCCGACGGACCGCTGATCCATCTCCCTGACTGTCCCCCAGAAACTCTCCTTCTCTCCTTCAACGACACACATTGCACCACGATGACCACTGATAGGCTGCGATCCCATCCATGCCGAAGTGTAACGACCCTGACCTTCGCGCGTCGGCATCTCAACGATGGCGGGGCAGCGCGTCTGCCGTGGGGTACTGATGTTTTTTTTGGTGGGCTCCCGGCAAAATGGTCATGGTTGCGATCTCGCTGAATTGCCCAGCGGTACAGCTATCGACACCTGTCGCACGCAGCGAGAACGTGTCCGCTGACGGAATGATCCCAATCGTTTTCTAGGGCCAATCCCAGGACTCAGAGGTATAGCTCGTGCCTGTCCCTCAGGTCTTTCGGATCTTCTTTTATTTCTCTTCCTCTTCCTCTTTCCCTCCTCTCGCGTGCCCACCTCTATTATCTGCCCTGGAGCTCACGAGCTCAACAACTCCTCGTCACATTTCAACATGGCGTCCTTTGTCTCCTCCCTCGGGCTGGACGACGTCAAGAATCAGCTCAGCCTCGCGTCCGTATGCGGCGTCGTGTTCCTCCTCGCCTGGTTTATCCTCTTCTTCACCGAACTCAGCGTGATCAAGAAAGCCTCCAACGCTGTCCACCTCCTCGGCCAATTCGCTTACTCCTGCTTCCTCAAGCCACACACCGGTGACGGCACTGGCAATCAGCAAGATGCATTGGAGAGCTTCTACAAATCACAGGCATCCATCTACGATGCTACTCGATCAAAGTTGCTGCAAGGCAGGGAGGACATGCTTGCTCTTGTAGCATCTCAGGTCAAACACAGAGTCGAGTCAAGCCAAATCTCCCACAAGCCAATCTGGGTGGACATTGGCGGCGGCACTGGCTGGAACATCGAACAGATGGGTGAGCACCTCCACGTGCCTTCGTTCTTCCACGCCGTCTATCTCGTCGATTTGAGCTCCTCCCTCTGCGAAGTGGCTCGCAAGCGTTTCGAGCGCTTGGGCTGGAAGAACGTCCACGTCATCTGCCAGGACGCCAGGACTTTCCGCCTCGCCGATTACGAGGCTGGCATTGGAGGAGAGAAGCGAGAGTTCAGCATTGGTCGCCCAGCATACGACGAGGACGCACGTGACAGTGTCGGAGCGGACGTCCTCACCATGTCTTACAGCTTGAGCATGATTCCCGAATTCCACCCAGCGATCGACAGCGTTTCCAACCTTTTGGCACCAGATGGCGTTGTCGGGGTGGTCGACTTCTATGTCCAGAACGAGATCGAATTCAACGGCCGCAACTACATTGGTGGTAGCATCAATCGACACTGCATGTGGATCAGCCGTGTTTTCTGGAGGACCTGGTTCGAGCTTGACCGCGTTAATCTGGATTCCGCCCGCCGCGACTACATCGAGTACAAGTTCGGAACCATCATCAGCACCAACCGCAGATGCCATCTTTTCGGCTTCCGCATCCCGTACTACATCTTTGTTGGCTGCACCAGGAACACCGTCAACCCAATGCACCAGTTGGCTTCCGTCGACGCTGCAGCCACCGAATCTCCATTTATCAGCGCTCTTGACGTCCATGCAAAAAGCCTCACCACCCGTCGTCGAAGCTCCAGCTCAGAGCGACGCACAAGCAAAGCACACGACACCGCGGTGATCAATTTGGCCGCCAGCTTGCCTCTCCCAGCCGCCTACTACCAGAACAACAAGACCCGCATCTACTACGACGACACTCTGCAAAAGCATCGCCAATTCGGTGATGAGTACATCTATGCGTTCACCTGGGAGGACGATCGCATGGACTCTCGTCTGCTCAAGATCAGCTCCGACGATGTCATCCTGGCTATCACCAGCGCTGGTGATAACATCCTCAGCTATGCTCTCCAACGGCCAAAGCGTATCCACGCCGTCGATCTCAATCCCAACCAGAACCATCTGCTTGAGCTCAAAGTCGCCGCATTCCGCAGTCTCGAATATCAAGACTTCTGGAAGATGTTCGGAGAGGGCAAGCACGAGGACTTTCAGAAGCTGCTCCTCGAGCGTCTCTCTCCCCATCTCTCGTCCCACGCCTTCGACTACTGGCTCAACGTCGGACCCTCCACTTTTAGTCCGGCTGGGAAAGGTCTCTACTTTACTGGTGGCAGTCGCCACGCCCTTCAACTCGTGCAATGGCTCGGCAAGCTTCTCGGTATCCGTAAAGACATGCAAAAGCTCGGTGAGGTGCAGACTTTGGCTGAGCAACGTGAGATCTGGACAAAGCGTGTGCGTCGCGTGCTTCTATCCCAACTTCTGGCATACTTCGTGGTGGGATCTGAGCGCTTCTTATGGAAGGCGCTCGGCGTGCCCGGTGAGCAGCGTGCGATGATCGAAGAGGATTTTAAGCGTCAACTTGATCGTGGTCATGCCGTTAAGGCTGATGCCTCTGGCGAGAAGAGCGGCGAAGGCAGACCTGGACAAGTCGGCGCCGTTCGCAGCGGACAGGCCATCTGGAACTATGGCGTGCAGACGCTCGACCCAGTTGCCAACGAGACTTTGCTGAGCGAGGACAACCACTACTACCTCCTCTGTCTGCTCGGTGAGTACACGTCCACCTCAACATCTGACATCAAAACTAACATAACCTCAACAGGTCACTACACCCGCCGCTGCCACCCCACGTACCTCACCCCCAAATCGCACATCAAACTCTCCGCCCCGAGCGCTCTTGACAACCTCCGCATCCACACCGACGAACTCGCCGAAGTCTTCGCCCGCATGCAACCCGAAGCCCTGACCATCGCGGTGCTCATGGACAGCATGGACTGGTTCACGCCCGGCGGCACGGAGGCGTCCGCTCAATGCAAAGCCGTCAACCGCGCGCTCAAGCTCGGCGGTAGGGTTCTCATTCGCTCCGCTGGGTTGAGTCCGTGGTATATGGCTGTGTTTGAGGAGTGTGGATTTTCGCCGAAGAGGGTCGCTGCGAGGATTCCGCCCGGGACGTGTACGGATCGGGTCAATATGTATGCTTCGACTTGGATTTGCACAAAGGTTAAGAGCTGTGTGGCATGAAGGGGCTGATATGATGAGGATGGCGATATGGAAGGTGATACCACTGGTGGAGATTTGAGAGTGCCTCCGAGAGGATTGGCGGAATCATAAAGAGTCAGATATATACTTACACAAAATGTTTGCCATGAAGTGGTGTATTGCCAACAGCTGATACTTTGAAGTGAAACGAATTGGGCCAACATCCGGCCTCTGTCCTTCATCTGGCGCAACCAGGGACCTGCACCACGACTACAATTGGAAGGACAGAGTTGACGGCAGCCGGGAACCGATTCTTTCATTCCACGACCTTTGCATCGCAGCATCCGACTTGCAATTCACGTTTCCGGGGGGCGACCAATCGTTACCCGAAGTGAATTCAAGAATTTGTGTCCACTGTCGAGATTCTCTGAGTCTCTCGAACTTCTGCTCGCTCAATGTTCTTCGAACGTCACATACTCATATGTCCAGGCTATCCAGCGTCGACACGGACAAGGTCGGGAGGCTCCTTCGCAAGCAAACGTCTCGCGGGCACCTCCGCCATGATGGCTCCATCCCGTGAGCGATGCGAGTTCGAAATGGGCGTTCAGCGCGCCGAGAAGAAGTTTCTTCGCCTTGGACTGCGCTACCATCTCCTCCCAGCAGAAGCGAGTTCGGATCGAGATTTCGCCCAAGCACAGAACAACTCCCAAACGGCATTCACAGCCACTTCCTACTACCCACCAATCGTGTCCGACCTCGTCGATCTGCGCAAGGGAGTGGAGATTCCCGACTGTGAAGGACAGTTCATCTTTGGACCAACTTGGACGAATCGACTTGCCAGCGTCAATCGCCAGCTCCAGTCCCTGCAGAATGAGGTGCGAAGACTCGAAGCCACTGCTAATCGGATGAAGTTTGGGCAGTCGTGGTTAGCGGAGTATGACGACGACCTCGACAGTCCGCTCAAAGACTCGCTCAGGGCTCTTGGACATGGAGTGCTGCCGTACCACATCGGAGTAGGGAGATGGTTCCGTGAGAACATGGTGTTCTCGGAGTGGATCAAAAGCCTTCCCCTCGTCCAAGACTGGCTCGATCGAGTCCTTGCTCGGGACGATGATCAGGCTTTCGTGAAGGTTCTGATGTATGCCGATGTTGGCGAGCCGGACGACGAAGACCTTGGAGAGTCCGAATAAAGCGAGCCGGAGGATCTGGCAGAGGGCAGTGTTTATCGTGTCCTTCAAAGCGTGGTCATACAACTCAACAGCTTCACATTGTCTATCATCTCATCAGCAGTGTTGAGAAGGCGAGCATGGTATGTTCATGGTTCTCATTCGGGCCCTGATCTCCTAGAGTAGTCAGGTAAGTAAGGAGGCACGAGAAATCTTGGCTGGAATAGTGGAGGAGCAACATAGGGTGTCGTTCAATACATGACGACGATATGCCTGTCTGAATGAACCCACACGAGGCCGAGGATAGCAAGGTAGAAAATAGAATAAAGAAACACATCGTGTCGAGAGTACACTCAATCGGTCTATAATCGCATGGTCCGTGCTCAAAACTCCGTCCTCCAGCTCCATCTCAACTCACTCACTTCACCTCGTCATAATCCTCATATCGCAATATCTACGTCATGTGTATCGAGATATAACAGCGTCAAGACGGCGCCATGGCAAGTGTGACAATGCTTCTCTTCCCTCCTCGCCGTCTCCTGTTGCCTCGTCTCTCAGGTGCAACGATGTCGCCAGCCCAGCCATTGAGCTATTCAGCAGTACTGGGCAAAGCACAGAGTTCGGACGCGAAGCCCGCACCGCCCACTCATAGACAGGAGAAACCGAGCCATCCTCAGCAACCGTCGAAACCTGTACAGACGTCGAACCAACCGAGCACGAACGAGCAATCTGCTACCGACCGATACCGACCAAAAGCTGGAGGAGATAACGAAGCCCGCTATGTCCTGACCCTTCAGACCGATCGAGCACACCACGACAGGATGACAGCACTACGAGAAAAGTATTTCCCTCCAGAACGAAATACAGTCCGCGCCCACTTGACATTGTTCAATGCCTTACCCGAGAGCAAGCTGGACAGCTCCGTCGTACCATTGTTGAAAGAGGTAGCAGCCGAGATGGGCCCTTTCAAAATCCGCGTAAAGAGACCGTACAAAATGGCAGGTGGGTTTCTGGTGAATCTGTCCCCGAAAGATGGACCGCCGCCCATGAACAAATTGGTGGATAGGCTGCGAAATACGTGGAAAGAGGAGGGTTTTCTATCGGATCAGGATGCAGCGAAGCGGTCGGTGCATTATACACTTATGAATAAGGTCACGGACAGGCAGAAGGTGGATGAGGCGTATGAGGAGTTTACGAGTACGTGGAATGGTGATGAGGGCATCGTTGATGGGTTGGAGCTGTGGAAGTACGCGAGAGGGAGGTGGTACTGGGCCCAGAGATTTGATTTCACCGGGCCGCCGTACATTGATATGAGGCCCTCGCACGTCGGCTATGAGAGAGTCTAGGGCTGCCGGGAAATCTGGCTGGATCGACTGCGATGACTTTATTCGAGATGTGACGTTCTGGGGCACCACCGCCGCGTCTGTGCAACAATCGATGGCTGAACGAGCCATGATCATGGGAGCCGTTTGCGTTGAGCATGACCACGAGCTCGGTATGTTTCCTCGGATTCGCTATTCATTTGGCACGAGCGGCTTCCCATGATGTGCATTAGGTTGAGCACATCGTCAGACAGGCAGATTCCGGCGCCCTCCCTCGCTGTACGTGTGCCGAATACATACCATTCGGAGCTTCACCAAGTACATCCGACAATGTGCAATATTAGTTTGCAGGGAGCCGATCGTAATCGGTTCACAAATGCTCGTGGTATCGAAACAGCAGAGAGGAATGCAAGGAGACGAAAGCTCCTTCTTTGGCTGATGGAATGGGCCGACGATCCGAACATAACAAAGCGAGAAGCATAGAAGTCCATTTGAAAAAACCTCATTGGGACAGGACGGTCGACGAAGCACTGTTCCATTTACACCCTCATCTATCCGATGAACTCTTCATAAAAGTAAACTGAAACCCGACGATAATCTATTCTCTTGGGGTCATGGCTCCTCTTTTCCCATGATCTGCACCAACCTAGCCACGAGCTTGAACCTGGGCCGTGCTATTGTACCCATACATCACCCCGTGGCCGATCTGATACAGCTCCTTCGCAAGGTCCTCAAACTGAGTCTTCACATCTTCCTCCTCGTACGTGCTCGCCATGTACGTAGCAGCATGCACGCCCGTAATATCCGGCCGCGCCGACTTCCGATCAATGGTCAACTTGCCATCAACCACATCGATCATGAGTCCCTGCGAATGCAAGCACCTCGTGGCCCACTCCCGTACGGTGAGCTTGTCCGAGCGTTGGAGAAGGTGTGCCATGCATAGCCAGTGCGCCAGATCATGGAGGCCCAGACGAGGAAGGCCGTGAACGAAGTGTTTGTCATCGTAGCTTTGGTCAATTCTCTTCCACAGCTTCTCCGCTTGCGTCACCATGGCTTTGGCAGGTGCCGTGGTCCGGTCGAGATCGTTGTCGGCGAGGAATTCTTTGGCTTCGATGAGCAGGCCCACACGATGTTTGCGCTGCTGCCCGGTCGTCTTGCTCTCCGCCACGCACAAGCGGCACTTGCATTTGAATCCCCACGACTGCTGGACGGTCTTTTGAAACTCGTCGTAATTGTCGGTGTCGTTCTTGTAGCGTTGGAGAATCTCCTCGTCTTTGGCGATGTCTTTGGTGGCGCGGACGATCATGAAGTCACCGATGAAGGAGCGTTGAGCATTGCCGATGCAGTCGTGATTGATAAACGAGGCTGTGATCCATACTCCTGTCGAGACGCCGTTCCCGCTAGGGTCCTCATCTCCACCCAGCGCAGTAGCAGTGGCGGGACAGCCGAAGCCGTTCACCTCGAGGGCAGCTTGGACTTGGAAGTTGTCAACGGGCACCACGCCATCGACGAGGCTGGTGGTGCTCTTGGGTTGATATCCTCCGTCGTAGAGCTTCGAGAATTTGCTGGCTTGTTCAGGGTTGTGCATGAGCTTGTGCATGACCGACACGAGGCGCGTGGCATGCGTGCCCATCGACATCGTGTCGCGATTCATGTTGATAATGACGGTGATCTCAGTCTCATTTTCGTCGTTGAAAGCCACCGCGTAGGCCTTCTCGCACAGCACAAGTTCACCAGCCTTGATCGACTCCTTGGCGAACAATCCGTTGCCTCCCGTCTTGCTCTGTCGGCTGATGACTTTGAGGTCGTAGTCGGCATGATCCAGGCGCCGTTGCTTGCGCTTTAAACTCTCGACCATGTCGTCAAAAGTGTAAGTGCCCGTTTCTTGCTCCCTCAAGCGGCGCTCCGTCCGAACAAGCTCGCGAATGGCATCGTCGTCGTGTGTTGCGCACTCGAGGGCTTTCTGGAATTCGGACTTTGCGAGCTTGAACTTGCGGAGCTGGTACGCCGCACAGCCAGCGCGGTAAAAGGCTTTGGCGTTGTCCTTACTCTTCTCGAACTCTTGGTTCTGGCCACCGGTCATGATGACAGCCTTCTGTGCGTCCTCCAATCCAGCCTCGTACCAGCCCAGGTGGATGTGGGCAATGGCTCGATTGCGCAACAAGTCCTTCTTGCCAGTCACATGCTCATTGCCACTTCCAGTGATCTTCAAGCCCTTCGAATAAGCCTCCACAGCACCGCGAAAGTCCTTCATCTTGAATGCTTCGTTCCCCTTGTCCTTCCAGTCCTTCTGAGACTGGTCCTCGCACAACTCCCTCAATCTTGGCTGCAATCCCAAGGGCACTCGTCCATCATCGTCCGACAGCCTCATCAAGTCTGAAGGATGGTCGATTCGAAGTGAAACTCCTCCATCAGCTGTAGCCTTGTAGTACGGCTCCTTCACTGCAAACACCACGTCCCGCGGCAACACCTCATTCGGCGTGAGCAAGGGCTCGAAGTTGTACACTGACAGTCGATCGACACTGCCGACATCATCTTCGACTGCATTTTGCACCGCTTGAAACCGCTTTGGTACGCCGAAAGTCTTGACGAACAGCACTCTGCCGCGATGATTCATTTCCACGCGCAGCTCGCCGATGGTGATGGGTTTCAACTCTGCGAGTGGGCGCGTGCAAGGCGGGTAGGCGTAGCTAACGATTGATTGTCTGATGTGTGTTTGTCCTGGAGGGATAGCTGCCGCTTGTTGGGCTGCGAGGTCTGTGAACTGGCCTTGAAGGTCGGCGCGGGAAGGCTTGTTTTTGGCGGGTCGACCGCGTCGCGAGTTCGCCGTGCGGTGAAGTTTCTTTTGAAAAGCCAGGAGGTTGTCGCGTTGTTTCGTGAGCTCCTCGTTGGATTGAGGCGCGGCCATCGTGGTGTAGATGTGCGATGGCGCAATGAGGAAGTTGAAGCAGGAGTCAAAGATGAAGTTGAGGTTAGGAGGTTAAGTAGCAAATTTGGCGCGCAGTCAGTCAAGGAGAGATCGCAACAAGACAACGGAGGTTTGACCAGGTACGTGGAAGTCGTTTGCACAGGCTTCTGCACCTTTCCGTCACCGCCGAGCTGCGACACCTGAATGCAGGCATCTTGCGGCATGATCCGCGGTGAAGTGAATTGAAGTAGATGAAAGTGCACTTACTTCATGCGATTCGAAGGGACCAGCAGGAATATCAGCCATACGAAAGCTATATCAACATCGAAACAGATACGGACATGGGTGTCATTGAGCTCTGCGTTTTCGGGCGCAGTGCACACAAGGCTCAGGTCCGTCCCGGCCCACTATGAATGGCCACAACATTTCATCTTGCGCCTCTTTCAGTCATCAGCCTCCGATCCGCCTCGTTCGCTTCTTTGCCGGACTGCCCATACCAGGCATCGACATGCTCTCATCCTTTCCAGAAACGAGACTCTCTTGCGGCGTAAACACCGTCTTCACACCGGTCTTCTTCTTCGCAGGACTGCTCAAGCCCAACATCTCACCGGCGTTGCCATTCTTGCTGCCAAAGTCTAGCTTAGGCGGAAGGCTCTTCATGCTCGGAAGACCGGCCGCCGTGGCATTGAGCTTAGCAGCAGCGCCAGACCGCTTCTTCGGTGGCGACGCTATAAGAGAGTTCTCTTTCCCAACAGGGGCGATGGACGCGGAGAGAGAGGTCTGAGAGGTCGATGTGGGCGCACGAAGTTTCGATGGAGCTGTCGTCGTGGTCTTGCGTCGACTGACAGGCCCCTTGCTAGCTGCAGCTTCTTGGGGTTTGGGCTCGGCAGGAGCAACGACGTCCGGCTCGATAGGATCGAGATGAAGTAGAGAATGCGCCGCGCCCTTCAGCTTAGCTGGAGTTGCAATGCGCGAGCTGCGTTTCTGGACCCGAGGCTTAGGCTTGGGCTCTGCCGGAAGAGAAGCGACCTCAGCTTCATTGGACTTGGCAGCTGCAGCGGATGACGCAGTCGTGCGAGGAGGCTTCAGACGTCGGAGACGAGGTTTGCTGGGCGTGTCGGTGGGTGCAGGAGCAGTCGGCACACCAACCATCTCCGTGTCAACGCCATCTTCATTGCCAAGCTCGTCGCTGAGAACAGAGATCTCAGGCTCGTTGGCACCTTCTTGAAAAGCGACAAGCGTCTCGGACCATTTGACAGTCCTCCGACCTGGTGGATGCTCGATGTCCATGGCAACATCTACGGTGTCGGTCTTGCCCATCAGTCCTTCTGCGGCCATGCTCCTCAAGCGCATAGGAGGCAGCACGGCACCGCTCTTGTTCTTCCTCGTGTTAGTCCTGGTAGTCAGAGCGAGTTCCTGTGCCTCCGACTTCTTCAGCACCACACCGTCGGTAGCGCCACGAATCGAAATGCGGTTCGGTGCGGAATAGGCACTTGCTGGGAGAATTTGCGCTTGTTTCTTGACGCGGCCGCTCTTTCGGAAGGTCTTTCTTGTTGGCGAATGAAGAGCAAGCTCGTCCTCGTCCAGATCGATGTGTTCCTTTTCGGGGCGAGATGACTCTGCTGCGTTGGCAGCAATGGACTTTTTCCTGGGAGATGGGCTGTTAGGATCCAGATCAGCAAGGATGTCACTCGGCACGACTCTCTCCTCCGGGCTTGCGAGTGCTTCTCGGACCGAGCCAGAGTCACGGCGATTTTCGATTGACTCGCGCTTAGCAGTCGTCGAGACATCCTTTGTTGTCTTACTCTCAGCAGCACGGTGGAGGAACGCTTGGAGGAGAGCAGTATCATCCGATATACGAGGCTGCTTAGGCCTGCGCGGAGACATTTGCGGCTCCTCAGGAGGCGCTGAGGATGATCGTACGGGGATAGAGGCTGCTGCGTCATCGATCTCCATTGCCTGAGAGACAGGCGACTGGTTTGGTGTTTGCGATGCCGGTGCTTTGTAGGATGGCATCTTTATGGGCGTGAATGCGACCAGGTGAGGACGTTGAGCCGATGGAAGAATGTTGCTCGGCTTCATCGGACTGGTCGATTGCCTCCTAGAAGATCTCCGTGGGGCGAGAAGAGGATGTCCGCCTGCAGTGCCAGCCACAGGACTGGCAGATTTCCTCGTTGCCGATGCAGTTGCTGATTGCGAGCTATCTGTTGGAGCTTGTGTTGTCTCATCCGTGATGTCTGTGTTCTGGGGCTGTGGTGAATCTTCCTGAAATCCTGCATCTGCCGTAATCTGTGCTTGGAGATCTTCACTGACTGGCTGATCCTCGGTCTCGACATCTTCCCATTCGTCTTCGTGTCCGTCCTCATGCTCATTGTCGCCTGAGGTCTCCTCTGCTTCAGCGTCATGCATGGCTTCCTCCATGCCCATTGAAGTATTCTGCGAGTCGGAATCAGACTCCTGCACAGTCGCTTCGTCTGAAGCCTCGGCTGAGATCTCTTGCTCTGGTTCGACCATCGTGCCAGGCTCAACAGTCTTATCCTCTGAATTGGCAGTGACAGGAGCCACGATAGGATCGTTCTGCGCAGCGAAGTTGACGGGT
Source organism: Zymoseptoria pseudotritici STIR04_4.3.1 (assembly GCA_000223685.2). NCBI lineage: Eukaryota > Fungi > Ascomycota > Dothideomycetes > Mycosphaerellales > Mycosphaerellaceae > Zymoseptoria > Zymoseptoria pseudotritici. The sequence continues at coordinate 36,927 of AFIR01000785.1, forward strand.
AGCGTTCTACGCCGATTCGCGTTTGAAAGTCGCACTTGATTGATGGTCCTGCGCTGCCGACCTTTGACTGGAAAGACAAAGCCTTCGGGAAGAGCGCATTGCATTGCTGGTCTGAGAGCCGGCTTTTGCTCCGGCATCAGAGGCTCTGCGACGACATCAGAAGGAGACACAACCATCTCTGGCGTAGTCTGCTCCGCTTCATGCGACGCGTCCACTGGGTAAGATGAGTCCTCGATTTGCGTGTCGATCTCGGCCCGGCTTGCGGTCGTAGTCTCTTGCAATTGTGTTGAGGCGGCTGCTGGCAAATTGTGAACGCTTGTATCCACCACATCCTGCTCGTGTGTGTCCTCTTCGTCGATTTGAGCCAAATGCATAAGCGTCGCATCCCACACCTCTTCCTCAGTCATGCTCTCGTCATCCCAGTTCTCGTCCTGGATTTGCGCCTCCGCTTCTTCACCATCCAGTTCCAACAATGTCCCATCCTCATTCTCGATCTCGACTTTGAGGACCTCCTCCTGCAATTCCTCCTCTACCTGCATGTCCACCTCTCGAGCCATCGGCTCGCCCTCGTCTTCGTCTCCCAACTCCACGAGGTCTTGCTCCACAGCGTTACTCCTTGTCACGATCCTCCTCGATCTTGTGGGACTTCCTCGTCGCTCCCACCCACTGACTGTTGCTCCACCTTGAGCGTCTCTCATCTTCTTGACCGCCCTCATCGGACTCTGCTGTGCTGCGCCAAGTCCTCCAAACGCGAACATCGAGGAAGATGACGACGCGAGTGTGCTTCCTAGACCAATCGCAGCCGACGATGCGCCGCCGCGTTTCCAGACTTTGCCGATTTTGACGCGCCGCCGGGAGAATGGCGACTGTGGTTTTCTTTCCCACGCGCGTTGGACTTTCGCGACCGGAAGATTGCTCGGGAGGAGATGCGCCGTATCAGTGGAGGACCATGTTGCCGCGAAAGATGAAGCAGCGTCGGATGTTGTTGATCCCTCGGGCATTGTGAATGCTGTGGCGGGCTGTGTCGTTGGGGCTGTTTCTGTTGATGTGGACGCCATACCTAAGGATGAATGGCTATTCATGCTCTGAGGGGAGTCGGGATCCATGTGAGAACAATGCGTAACGTGAATGTCCGTACGCGCAACGGAAGGGCGACAAGGGAATTGGGAGTTTGTGGTCGCGCGAGCGTCTAAACAAAAACAGACGCTAAGGCAACGGCGCTAAGACTAATTGGCCAGCCTTGGACTTCAATTCACCTCATCCGAGTATCACAAGCCAGCAAATTGAACGTCTACTATCACTCCCGTACTACCCAATCGACTGTTCCTCACGCCATCATGGTCGTCGGCAAGACTTCTCCGCAACAGCTCGCCCGCGCTGCCGCCACCACCTCCGCCTCACCGAAACTTCCGCCCCTCCCCAAACTGCGAGTGCGCAAGCCCAATAGCTCCGATGCGAATCCTTGTGTGGCGGTGATGAGTTCAATGTTGGGTGCGTGAAGCCAATTGTTTGGAAGAGGATAGCAAGAGACTGCTCGTGGAATTATGACAGGAGGCTGACGATGGTATACAGGCTGCTGGGCATCTCAAGGCTACACCACAGCAGGATGCGCCACGATAGAACAGCAATTACGAGTGTGCATGGATGCAAGGGTATGTATAGCCAGCGCTCTAATGAGCTGAAGATTTTCGAAACACTTGCTGATGGAGAACTTGTACAGAAACCGGGAGCAGCAAAGAAGTCAACGATCAACCACCATCTCTCGAGATTCTACCCGCAAATTAAAGGACCGTTCAAGAGGAAGTAGAACAACAGATTGAGCAGCAAATGTAGGCGAGCCGGGATGGAAAACAATTAGGATCTGTTGATGGCATGCCTCCGGCGCAGAGGAGCCGCAGATAACAGATGAGAGCGTGAGAGCGTGAGAGCTAGGCATCAAACGGCTCGATGGAATCGCCAAGCGTGGACGTTATAACTGGCGATCGATGGATATAGGGAGGCTCACAAAAACTGTGCAAAGTGGTGTTCAACGGAGACCTGCACTGGATGGCGTTATTGGCGTACACGGATATAAGACTAGACCTCTGCGAGGGCTGGCGGGAGTGCCTGCAATGATGTGTACAGTATTACTGGCTATGTGACGAAAGCGTGAGAAAGGCACAGTGTGCAGGATATGACCACCTTTCGGTCCTTCACTCTTTACATGTGGGCATTCCATGCCGTCTGAATGACCCGGCCCAACCAGAACAGTATAAAAGCACCTCAGCCACGACTGGTCTATACTGCCGCAACACCTCGCTAAACGACGCCGACGTTCTCATCTCTCTCCCATAATCTCGTACCAGTTCATCCAGTCTCTCACAGAATCGTGCCAAATCCGAAAGTCTGCTTGATGCTCCTGACGTAATACTCATCCCAGTTCCGTTTCGTGGGCTCCTCTTGTCCAACCGGAACGCCACTCCACTCCACCCTCATGACCGTGACGGCATCGACGTCGTTCTGCTCAAACTTGATGTTCAATGTGCTGAAATGGTCCGCCGGCCACTGCGCCAATCTCCACTTCTGCTCGATCGACTTCGGTTCCTCAAGCTTGGTGTACTCTCCTGAAACGTTGCCACCGAAGATTTCGAATTTGCCGCCGATTTTCGCACCTTCAAAGAGCTTCGGGGCGCCGCGCGTGAATGCGGCGATTCGTTGGGGATCGGTAAAGGTTTGGTAGAGTTGATCAGCGGTGGTGCGGAATTCTTGGGTGTCGGAGAGGGATGTGACGTTAACTTTGCGGTCGGATGTGGTTGAAGTGGATGGAGCCGAGGTCGAAGCGGAGGACTTGTTGACCGAGGACGATTGAAGAGTCCGGGGCGTGGTGAAGCCAGAGGATGGGTTGGATCCAGGGGCATGTTGGATGTCTTTGCCATGCTCGGTGATCAATGCTGGTCCAATCTTGCGGAGATGTTTCCGGAGTTGTGGTGTGATTTCCTTCCGCACGAGCTCCTTCGCGGGCTCCTTCTCCAGCGAGGATGAGTAGATCTCTACTTCGAACTGCAATAACTCGTCAGAGGCTGCTCCATTCACGGCAGAATGATGGTATGAAACGTACCACGTACTCATCCTCCTCGGTGTCGTGAGCAACCTCGGGGATTGTTATCGTTCCACTGACGTCCTTCTTTCCCTCTGTCTCTTCCTCAACACCATCATCGTTCTCTTGCTTCTCTTTCACGGGAATGCTTCCTGTCCATTCGAGTTGCAACCGTACGTCGAAGATTGTGATGACCTTGCCCTTTCGTTGCGAGACGTCCACATCTCCGTCCATGCTCAGCACCTTGCTGATCTCCACGTTGACACCATTGCTCTCCGCCTTCAACCCGATGAGATCCTGCGACAAAAAGTCCTTCGTCCAGGCCGAGACATCTTTGTTGACCCAATGCCAATTGTTTGGGTTGTGGAGGACCATGTTGGTTTCGAGTTGTGCGTAGAGGACGGATTCAGCTGCCGAATGGTCAGAACTTGCGCGAACAACACCGTGAATGCAGTGTATCGAATATGTGAAGACCTCGGAACAATGACGAACTCTTGGGGAAGCTCCTTCAGATGAGAGAACTATCGAACGTACTTCCTTGATGCTGTTGCTCGTCTCGATGGGTGAAATACAGCAAAACTTGACTCACCTAATTCGTCTTGTGTAGACGAACTTGGACAGCGCTATGCTGAGGGAGAGAGACTGTCACAAGACAGGAAACCGGTGGTGTCGCGATAGAAGCCTCGAGAAGGGCGACATGTTTCCTTATTGGCCCGAAGGGCCTATAAATCGTCAATTTGTGCTGCCTCAGGCCGCAACTCTCGGAGGAGCCGATCAACATTGACTTCACGTCTCCAGACTCCTTTAACCTTCACTGCCCATCACTGTGTCGCATGTTCTGTTATATCTCGCAACGACGACCATCGCTCCGCTCGCCCTGATGGATCGCGGCCCTCCACGAGGTCGCACAGAAGACCACGATGCCGCGTTGGCCAAATGCATGCTAGAAGCGCGACCCACATCGGAAGGCTGCATGCAGAATACTGCTCACTTTATTGACCTGTCGCGACTGAGCTATCTGTTACGAAATGGCGTGTCGGTCCTGCAGCGCTCTTCGGTGCCTCGTGTGTCCCACTGAGCTGATACTGCTCTGTCGGCCTGAGCGTCGGTACTTCTGATCGCCCGCTGTCCTGTCAGGCTTTGGACAGTTCGAGTTTGAATCCTGCATGTCTACTAGGTATGCGCGCTTGTCCAAGGTATTCACGCAGGGCAAGAGCTGCGGGTCGTGTCTAGGCTGACTCATCCTGTTCCGTTTGACCCTCTTCTGTCGGTCGCATGCCCTGCTCTTTCCTCCCCCGTTACCACTTCACTATCTCTCAATTCGTCCTCCCAAGTCGGCAGCTGAGCTACTCACACCGGGATTACTGACAAGCCGCTTCCGAGTGAGACGCTATGGCGGGCAGCGAGGAACTGCAACGGCTCGCCCGAAGAGTCGCGAAAGAGCAACGGCAGGTCAAATCATTTACTGCTTCCATGGCCGGAGTTCCGCACCGCTTGCCAGCTCGCCACCAACTCCTCAGCGAGCTGGAGTCAAAGTCTTTACCAGACCCTGCCGAGGGAGACACTATGAGCTTGACCACGGTGGATTTCGCCAACGGGCCTCCCTCCATATCCTCGCTTCAGGATCTCTGTCCGGTATGTGCCCGCATGCTCACAACTTGGTTGATGCGTACTGACGCGTGAATAGTTGAGCCTGGCTGAGCTGCATGTTGGGGGCCGCCACGAGGGTAAGGTCTTGTTTCTGCGCCAGGTAGGACTGCTGTCACTGCAACCGACTACCACAATGGCGGGGGCAGAAGACCAAGACGGCAACGTCGCGTTCCTTCGCATCGACACACATGACCGACCGGACTCCGATTGCCTGCCACTTCGTTCAGTTTTCGCCATCAAGGAACCGAGGCTGGCTGTTGCACCGACAATCGATGCAATCGGAGACGAGGCACTGCGACATTTCATTCCCGTCGAGCACATCTCTGATCTCATCCTGCTTCATCCGCTCGATGAATACATACCTTTGCCACTGCGCAGGTCTTGTGAAGCACCCAAAATCGAGACTGCCGCGCTTCAGTGGAAGCTGCTCGGCAACAAAGAGCTGCAAGCCGACCGACTGCACTTGGCACGGAACTGCTACTCTGCCGGACTCGCAGTCACCGCCAGCCACGAAGTGACTCTGAGAAACGATATCTTGCGCAATCGTGCTCTGATCAACTTGAAGCTCGGAAGATTTGATGACGCGAAGGAAGATGCCCTGGCCTCGATACCTGAGCAGTCCGGACATGGCATCGAGAAGCTGAACGGTAAAGCGTACCATCGGGCCGGGCGTGCAGAGTACTTACTGGGCAACTTCGAAAATGCAAAGACTCACTTCGAAACGGACTTGTCATTGATTGGAAGTGCAGACTCAAGGATTGGTCAAACGAAAGCCGCTGCAAGGATCGAGGAGTCTCTAGGCTACTACGATTTCGATGTGATCGTGGCAAATCTTTCTGCACATCAACCCCTCGTCGACGCTGCTAGCTTTCTGGAGAATGTCGAAATCAAGGCCAGTCCGATCCATGGAAGAGGTCTTTTCGCGACTCGGGATATTGTTGCCGGCGAATTGGTGATGTGCGAGAAGGCCGTCTCCATCGTCTTTTGCGACATGCCCAACCCGCATCGTACGATCAAGTATCTCGCCCACAGAAGAGAGTGTACATATACCGTCACCGCTGGAGCTCACCGTGAGCTTGCCAAGAGGTTGTTCGACAACCCGTCACTGGTCGCCAAAGTCTACGACTTGCACGCGGGCCAAGACTATACTCCCGAGTCGAAAGAACTCACCATGGTGGACAATACCCCGGTCATAGACTCATACCTCTGCCATGAGATCTGTACCTCGAGCGGCGACCATTGCAGTGTGTTAATCGACCGTGCGTCCGCAGTCTACCCGAACAACTCGCAAAGCGACACGAACCACCGCAAAGGGTTTGGAGTCTGGTGCATGGCGTCTTACACCAACCATTCTTGTGTTCCCAATTCTTGTCGGTCCTTCATTGGAGATCTGATGGTCACCAGAGCCCACCGGAACATCAGCAAGGGTGAGGAGATCACTCGCCAATACAAAGGATACGGCAAGGAACAATTGCCGGAGAATGTCCTGCGGGAGTTCTGCGAGTTCACCTGCACTTGTAGGCTGTGCGTATCTGAGCGCACTGTCACCAATGAAGACAGGCAGAAGCGTGAGGCCAGTCGGAAGAAATACGAGCAAATGTACCGTGGTGGCTGCAAAGCTTCGGAGTTGAACAGTACACTCTTAGAGATGCGGGCAACATATCCCGTGTCCGCCGAGGCTTTCCCACGACTTGACCTCTTGTTTCCCTACTCCATGCTTGCACTGGAGGCAATGGCAAACGACGATCTCGAGATTGCCACGGGCCACTGCCTCCAGTGGCTGAGATGTCACGGCATTGATGTGAACATCGATGAGACAACGGTAGAGGTCGACAGAAGCCTTGCCATGCCGAGTCCCAAAGCCACGACAGCCTTTCTCCTCACCGCAAGAATTTTGCAACAGGCGGGTCAAACAGCATTCTCTCGACAGTTCTTCGATCTCGCGGAACAGGCTTATTTGATCTACAATGGGACCGTTCATGGGTACTATAACCTGGCCTTCAAGTTTTGAGGGCATCACGATTCGGCCTTCGATACATTCGTCGCCGCCATAAACTGCAGGATCTCTCCTAAAGGCCTGGGGGTGTTGACTCATGGAGTGCTTCACCTCTGCATTTATTATACCGAATGAAATGAAAAGCGAGTCCGCCCAGTGTACCTACGAATTCCGTGTTGTCGCTTCACACCTTCACTGGGGTTGAAACCCTCCACGCTGTAATCTTCCTCGAGGCATCGCAGGACTGGTTGCTCGTCAGTGCTCCAGTCTCATCGTTTCTCGTCTTTAAGACATGATTGTGCGGCTCACTCAACGTGTCGGCTTCATCTATCTTTTGATTCACAATGCTGCAGGTGATGGTCGAAAGCCCCCGCATGTCAATCTACTTGCGCCCTTCGACCTTGTTATTTTTATTGACCATCCTCCCTTCCCTTTCGACTGACCTTTCACGCCGTTCTCATGAGCGTTTTCTGTCCTTCCCGACCTTTCACACTCCTGAATACCTCACCCACATTCACCCCGCAGGGTCCACCCCAGATATCGAACCAGGATGAGCTCATCCGAAGAAATTCCATCGCGAGACATGCCAACGACACCTCTCTACCAAACCAACGAGACTCTTCGCACGCACTTGACGCGAGTCACCGCCTTCCAACCGTTCACAGACCTTCCCGACGCTGAGCGAGACCTCTTCAAAGCCGTCGCTGCAGACCATGAGAACGATGCAAAATATTTCATCGTTGAGACGAAAGAGACGATATTCTATCCGCAGGGAGGAGGACAGCCGTTCGACACGGGCGTCATGACTGTATCAGGGCGCAAATTCAAGGTGGAAGCTGTGCGCAATGCCGCTGGAGGCAGAGCGTTACATTTCGGCACGTGGGAGGACGATAGCACATCTCAGACATTGGCGGCCGGAGACATGGTCGAACAACACATCGACGGCGCCCGGAGAGACCTCAATAGCCGAAATCATACAGCAGGCCATGTTGTGTCACTGGCAGTACGACGGATGGTAGAACAAGGAGCAAACCTTGATGTCATCGATCAAAAAGCATCACACATACCCGGCGCTTGCTTCGTGGAGTTCAAGGGACTCATAGATGGGAAATTCAAGGATGAGATACAATCGCAGACGGCGGAGTTTGTCAAGCAGGCACTTCCGGTGAAGCTGTATTGGCTCAAGCCGGAGGAGGTGGGAGAGAAGGATGTCATCATCTCGGAGGGCATGCCTGTCGTGAGTGGACACGACGGACTGGTAAGGATTGTTGATATTGTGGGCGCTGGAGCGTACCCATGCGGCGGAACCCACACCCCGGATACCAGTGCTTGCGGCGAGATTGTCATCACTCGGATCAAGCGGCAGAAAGGTATGAGCAAAGTCTCTTATACTATATCCTAGACATACATGCATGGACAATCGTCCTTTGGAGCACATCGTCCGCGGACCAGACCGTCCATTCCCATCTTGAACACACCATGTAGCAATGACCCGATTAGGTACGTGCAATGGAGTGCTCCCCAGACCTCGTGCTACAAAATCTACCAATCACAGAACGAATCCTTCGCCAATGCCTGTGGAAAGCCCGAGGTGTCACGTAAAGTAGCTTCTACGTCAGAAGGCGTTTAAGCCTCCGGAAATCAGGAACGAACACCGTCCGGTAACGCAAGGGGTTCTAGATCACCCGTATGATATCATCTTCGTCATCGCACACACGGTGGACAATTGTCCTTGACTTCATTCTATAATACCATTGTGACTTTGACAAGCGCATTAACACACCTTTCCGAACTTATAGCACCAAAACACCAAGAACTCAAGACTCTGCAAATATGTCTGTCGAACAGTGGGAAGAGGTTTTCAAGGGCTTCGGCGAGAAGACCTACACGATCGATCAGAAGATCCAAAACGCACAGGAGGGCGATGATTTGAACGAAGTAATGAAGGTATGAGGCCATTGATGCATGGGAATTTACATATCATGGGTAGGTACACCGGACGCCTTTTGCTAATGCTCCAACGCTGCAGGAGATCAAGGAGGCACACGACCAGATCGTGAAGGAGGCCAAGGAGCTTCCGAACGATATCCCAAGCTTCGACGACGAGGGTGCACAGATCCAATTGGAGAACGCCGCAACCGATGTGAGTTCCGAATCTCTCTTACTGCAAATATCGGTTCCTAATGATTCTCGTAGATTGTCATCGCAGGCAACAAGCTCATTGCGTCGGCGACTGAGAAGGCCGACATGTTCAAGGAGCACAAGGACCTCGGCAAGATCATCAACAAGGTCATTCTCACAAACAACACCGTGCTGGACAAGCCTTACCCGCTCGCGAACCCTTACGCTCCCAAGATTACCGGCCAGTCGAAGAAGCTGCAAGCCGATGCGGCGAAGGTCATGAACTTGATCAAGAACACCGAGTAGATCTGAGTGGCATCACGCTCGAATTTTACAGACCCACGAGATAGATGATATCGAACATTGAACAGTTCGCCTCACCTGTATTCATGGTCACTGAAGTGGACTGCCGCCCAAGCGTTGACTGACTGACGAAAAGGACTTGACCGTCTTCTCACGCATAGTGAACAATAAATCACGATAACTCGAAATTTCGGATAGTCGGACATTGTAGACTCATGCCGGTACATCAGAGTTTACGCCGATTCACACGCAGACAAGCGAGCAGGAACAGCTGCATGCCGCGCATAGCCGCATGACAGAATTGCATTGACCATTCTGAGCGATCGCAAATTGCCACACCCTGAAGCCCCTGACAGCCAAACCTGCGGGCCTTCAATGTTCATAGTCACATTAGTTTGATGCGGACCTTGCGACCGGTGCAGTCAGTTCAGGGCATTTGCCGACGGAGAAGACGCGAATCATGCCAGCCGCCAAGTTGGTTGAAAACTCATCGTGGCTCGGGTGGCTTGGTCACCATGATGACAGCCGTTTCAGTGGCAGCCCGCAAATGCTAATTGACTCGCAGTGAATCGACCTGGTTGTTAGCTAATCCCTGTCGGGCATCAGTTGAGCGCGAACTCTCCAGACTTAGCAACCTGTGAACGGGAGATCGCCACACTTCGACCATGACTCGAAAACTGTGCATGCCACCTCCGCCCAGCGTATCTGCGACAGCGCCACGACACCTTGTTGCCGTGATCCGTAATACGAGGGCTTGGTCTGGTTGTCGACTCGGACCCAAATGTTTCGGAGAGCGAACGTAAGTCATGGCCACATGTTCCCTGACGCAGGGATTGCGAAATCAGAGCCGGGATGCAGCGTTCAGGAACATACTGGCGAGGCATATGGACCGACTTGGCGCATTCAGGTACCTCTCCTCGGCCGCATAGCACGCACGTCGTCAATGTACCGATGTGGATCGTGGATCACAACTGGACCGTCGTGGACTTCGCATCGGACTTCAGCGCCGAATGCTGTGTCGATTGGGTTGTTTCGACGTACGAGTCGTAGGAACCGGAGATGGTGTAGAGGTCTGACCGTTCCGCGGGGCCTCAGTATGATCTCGATTTGGTGGCGGAGAAGTTCGCAGCTTCAAGACTATCGCAGGAGTTAGGCAGGAGTCGGCGATGGTCACCAGGTAGCTGTTCGTGTCGGCCAAAACATTGTTGTCGATACATCGTCTTGACGCGGTCGGCCACGCGTACATGAAAAGCAGTCCGAATTCTTCTGTCTCAGGAACACTGTCGTCGATATTGGCGATTCGCAAAGTAATATACTGCGAGCCATAGGAGGTGAGGTCATTGATGCGAAATTGGTTGTTTTTAAGTCGAGAACAGCGACCTCGCTTCGCCGGAGGTGGCTCCGTCGGAGGTTCGCGCTAGTTCTAGCATGGGTATCTACTTGTCAAGGTACAGCTTCAGCTTCCTCTGACAACACCACAATACACTGTATGCCCGGTATCAGTCTTTCCTCGCCTTCCGTCTGCGCTCGCTGCCTGCGCGTTCGGCTTCCGACCGTCCACTCACGCATCCCTTCGACTTCCCGATATGCTTCTGACACTACGACGCCACCCAAGCCGAGTGGCAAGAATGGCGAGGATGGACCGCCGGAGGATAAGCCGCAGGGAGCACTGTCCAGAAAGCTGCAAGAGATGACAGAAGAGAGCATACAGACGGGTGGAAGAAGCGCTCGCAGAGCAGTGGAAGAGGGAGGCTACCATTTCAGCGAGTCCCTCAAGGAGGAGCTTGAGGCAAAGATTGCCAGTGCGAACTTTCGGAATGAAAACGCCAGTGCTCTCGCGGAGGCAGAGCTTCCTGCCAGTACTGCAAAACACATCCGAGAGACCGCGGCGGCGCGGCCGTGGACTGGGACGGAGACAGTTGAGGACGCTTCCTTGCGAATGCTGAACGACTCCTACAAGCCATTGCGTGGCGCTGCAAAGGGCTCCACCTCTCGCAGTCCGCCGAAAAAGGTGGATACAGGACGTCCGAAACAGAAGCCTGGCGCCGGCGCCCGACTCGCGAATGCTCGCGATCGATCGTCGTTGTATTCGTACGCCAACGAGCAGGAACAGAGTCGCTTGACAGACGAGGAGCGAGAGAGCTTTCGCAGAGAAATGAAAGCAAGATTCTCGCCCGGGGCTCGTCAGGTAGCCATCTCAATTTCGGGTATACAATCGCTAGCAGAGGAAAGAATTCAGGATGCAATCGGAAGGGGACAATTCAAGAATTTACCAAGAGGCCGCCCCCTAGAAAGAGATCATCTTGCGAACAGTCCGTTCATCAACACAACAGTAGGTACTTGACTCTCGGCGAGAAGTCACAATGGCTGACCTTTCCCAGGAGTATTTCCTCAACAAGATGATCAAGAAGCAGGACATCGTGCCACCATGGATTGAGAAGCAGCAAGAAGTGATGAGCACAGCGAACATATTCAGGAAGCGTTTACGCAACGACTGGAAACGACATGTCTCTCGCATCATTGCGAGTCGAGGTGGTAGTCTAGAAAGTCAGATGAAGCTCGCCGAGGAGTATGCTCTGGCAGAGTCAATCGAGAATCCCTCAAAGAAGCAGGTCGAGACTGTCAATACTGTCGATGCGAAAGGTCACATGTCAGAGATCACCATTTCCGGCGAACTCAAAGCCAGGACGCCCGACGACCCGGACGATCCGGCCGTTCTGGAGGAGCAGATCAAAGTCATGGAACAGACCTTCAACGACGACGGCACGCTCAAGGCAACAAATCGAGAAGTGATCGTCGACACCGAACAACCTCTCCTGATCCAAGCATCACCTCCTCCGGCCCCTCGAAAGCCAACGGTGTCTGCATTCCGTGACCCGCAATGGATGGCCACCGAACGCTCTTATCATGAACTCGCCATCAAATCTCTCAACGAGCTACTCAGATCATACAACCTTATGGCACCCGACTCCGCCAAGAAACCCTACTTTGATCTCGACCGCGAGCTGCGAGCGTGTTTCGCGGACGTGGCGCCTTCCGTTGCGGCGGCTATTCGCGAAAAGGCGCTGGCGCCAAAGATCCGAGGCGTGGAGGTCATCGGACATACTCCTGGCAGTGTGCTGAACAAGTTCTCAATGGACAAGGCCAGTCATGTCTATGATGAGAGGAAACCGCAATATGGTTGGAAGGAGTTCTGGCGGGATCTCTTTGCGCCGAAGCAGTAGGTCCATGCTATTAATGCTACTGATTCATTCACCTGCCTTCAGCACGCTTCAAGGTCTCCACTGTACAACGCCTCCCTAGTATGTGACTTGCGGGAAAGAGCACGCAAACCAGCACGATCCTCATCGCTCCGCATTCTCGATACATCTACTGGCTCGGCGGCATGAGCTTGTGCGTTATCTGTCCCCTTGTGCGCCTTTCACGGCAGAGAGTATCTCCGATGCCGCCATGACGTTCGGCAGTAGCCACGAAACTAGAGCAACTGGTCACACCTATTTCGGGAGCAACGACAGGCTCGACGTTTTGCGTGCTGACGGTGAATTGCTTGTCCCAGGATAAGGACTCCCCAAAGAGCTTGATCATCGCTTTGGCGTGAAATCTGAAATGACACCATTTGCATAGTCAGCGTTCAGGCATGGTCTGTATGCCTGTCGTGTCGGCAGTCGAACCATCTGATGCTTACTTGTGCCCATTTGGTACTCATATTCCTGGTTGTCGTCCGGGTGAAACGCGGTCCGATGTTATTCCTCGCGAGCGGCGAGCGGCGAACGTGGGTTTGCAGCTCCTCCAGGCATCGCTCGCAGGGTCATGGATTCGTGATCGTTGTCAGCAACTTGTCAGCTCGTGTTGGGCTCGGTTCATGGGTGAGCTCGGGGATGCTTGTAGGGATGAGTCCCTAGTGATCTTCACGGCAGCGATTGAAATGCGATGGTTGCTCCTGCCGCTGTCGCACTTCTCCAATCTCCCCTGGGCGGTATCCATAGACGCATGAGATTATTGTTGGACTTGAGAGGAGGTCCATTTGGTGGATGCAGAGTGGGAGGAAGACGGTTTGGACATGTCGAGACGGAGAGATGATGAAATACACTAAGAATTATGGTGAGTTATCTGTCTGGGCCAGATCGGCTCGTAAGGTAGCACGAATCCCTTAGCGCGATGAAAAGTCGACCAGCGACCCTCGCGATGATCTTCATCGCTCTCCTGACCTTTTTCCCCTCCTTTTATCACATCTGCCGGACCTGGTTGTTGTGATGAGCCCGAGGTGTCAGCACTGCCAGGTGGCTGTCAGGCTGTCAGCGTGGCCGCCATGGATCCGCCATGGTTCTTGTCAGTGCCCGACTGACTGATCGACGTCCATGACAAAGGACACAGCGGATCATTCGACTCAACCCATGGTTGAGAGTCAGGCTCTCGGGTTGTTGCCGCTGACCGCCTCCTCCCGCCAGTGCACCACCCACCGGAAGCAACCGACTCAGTCTGACTTTCATCCCATTGCCCTTGTCTGCTTGAAGATGCAGTGCTGACAACGGCCAGGCTCGACAGGCTCCACGAGCTGACTGTGGGAGTGGTCGGACCAGGACAGCTCTGGCATTGGACGATCGGACCGAGATGGGCGTGGGATGGAGCACCGCACCAGTCCTTCGGCTCGGAAATATCACATCTGAACCCAGGGACTCACGTTGCCATTTGAAGCCATGGTTCTTCATTGCTGCGCGATACCAGTGCCAACAAAGCTTGAGCACCACGATATTGATATCGGACCAAGCTCCGTCCCAAGAACTTGAACATCGGTTCCAACTCCGTCCTTCATAATGGTCTGGCGACGTGTGCTCCATGGTGACTGATATTGACTTTCTCAGGTCAACCCTGGTTCTCTCGCTTCCGGGAGCCCGATGTGATCGATATTGGTGCTCGAATGAGTAGGGTACGATTTTTGTTGGCAAGGCCTGCTTGCACGATCGACAATGGCTCAATCTCGCACCCATGTTCTGTTCAGCTGTCCGTCCGGATTTGGAAGTCATGGATGCCCAGTCGAGTAGGTGTTCTCCAATCGAATCCCGGCACCGCCCCAAAGCCCTGGAAAGTCCCACCTCTGGTCTGTGTGTGATCGGGGCCGGCGTTTGCAACGGCGACTGACGTCTTCGTCGAAGCCGATTCAAGGTGGCAGAGTGTAGCCTTCGACTCCGCGAATTTCCGCCAATGGATTCCACCGGCAATCAACAGCGGCAGCAGACCAGCCACAGGTTTGGCATGAAGTCGAGTTCTTTATCTGACGCACCATTGATTGCGCACGGGGTCCCAATAGCAGCTCTGACGGTGTGCGTTTGTATTTGTGGTCGGATCTGTAGGCCAATGTCAGCGTCCCATCCAGCTGCCTGTCACAATGAAGGCGCACAAGCAGGGAATACTCACATGAAGTAGGAGCGTGTCCCCGGGAAGAAATCGACGAGATGCTTGGCGTATTCGAATACCTTGAACGATCCTCGCAAGGCGAGTTTGGTCGACGATTCTTGTTGCGGGAGTCGCGGTATCGAAAGACGTGCCATAGCATCCAGCGGATGACCCAATTCTCTTCTTCGAGGCGTGCAGTGTCTCGTCCGAGGTCATACACGACGCGAGTCTCAGGTCGTGCCATTCGGTAGATGCGTAGGATTTCTCGATGGGTAACCGTTTCGCTGATTTGGGCATTGCTGTATGGAGGCTCGACCGATGTGTTGCCGCGGAGAGAGGGAACGAGGACGTCCTGGCATTCCGTCATGCGTCGGCGACCTTCGACTGCTTCCTCCTGTTGTGGTTCGATTGATCAGATTCGGAACGATTGGCTTGGAGTGGGACAGATGGATACCTTCATCATTGCATACACGCGGCGATGGAATTCGTTGTTTTCTTGCAGGCCAAGTCGTTCAAAAAAGCGTGCTTTGGACTCGCTCTGAGCCAATGCCGGTCTTGGAGGTGCCATGGCTGGATCGTGTCGAAGCAATGGACAGATGTGAGGAGAGGTGTTGCTGAAGGATATTTTGGAATCGATTGCAACGTTGGGATGAAGTCGAGCCGAAGTATCGTGAATTGTATGGTGAGTTGTGTACGGTCGAAGTGATTCAAATATTGTCTGCAGGGAGAGAGATTGTTGGAATTGGGGAGGAGACGGCGGTAGACGATTAATGTACTCGAGCAAGAGTAAGCAGAGAAATCACATCGCACAGGCCGAGAGGAAAGGAAAGGCCAGGAGGGTCATAAGCTGTATATAATGAACCAAGGGTGCTTTTTACCTTTGGAGCAGAAGTCAGTAGTTCCCGGTTGCGTGCAGCCATGCCCATCACGGAGTCGGATCCATAGCAGACGCATTAATGCGGTTTGACTCTTCTACACCCACAAGCACACCCGCACCCACATCATGTCCACATCCATTGAAACGCCTGCAACCACTCCCTCGGTACCTGAGTACGCACGCACGCTACAGCGGCTACACACTACTGTCGGCCATTGCTTATACAGCAGGAAGGATGTTGGACTTGCAGGGTACGACCGCTGATCATCAACCAGCATCGTCACAGCGTCGCATGGATAGCTTTCAAGGTCCCGGAGGTCTAGACTGTGACAGGCAATATCCGTCCGACAGGCCAGAACCACGAGCATCCCTCCGACACGAGTCTTTGACCTCAGACATCTCATTAGCCTGCCACCAATGCCCACCATGCCGGGATTTGGAGTCGCACGGCAAGTGAAGATTGAGGCAGTGGTGGTGTGAACATCCCGCCCCGCCTCTCCCACACTGTGCCTCGAGGCACGGTAGAACTACCCGACTTGTGTCAGATTATTGCGGTGCCGCGGAGCGTCAAACTATGCCGAATCTGCCCACGCCCGTACAGAGTCATGGAGCGTTTTGAAGTTTGAACATGCGGCTCTGCTGCCTGCTTTTGCCAAGGCAGCGTGATCTCTCCAGGCTCTCCCGTCGTGAACCACCTGCTGGTCTCATATTTTGCGATAACGCACGCTCGACGTGCACGACAAGACCCGGATGGTACCGCTGAGTGCGGCAAGACCTAGCGCGCATTGACTGAATGTCTTCGTTCACGCAGGTTCCAGCTCCGGGGGATCCTGCACGTCCATGCGCCGTGATGGGTCGGACCCGGCTGTGGTAAGCTAAGACATTGACTCTTGAACCTTCCTAGAGTGAATCGACCACGCTAGGGTGGTGGTTTCCAATGCGCGGCCCTGCTGATCACATTCTTTGGCGAGGATGGGATGTCAAGGTTTCGTCGGGTGTGAGAGATGGTCGGCTGAAGTGGGCGGTGTCGAGTCAGGGGTGGTTTGGCGTTAGTCAGGCGGTAAGGGACGTTATCGACGCCGGCTTAGGTCTACCGCATCTTGGTGACGTCGGGTTTCGTTGGCTCCTCATACCTTAGATCAGACTCCACTCGCTTCAAAGACTCCATTTGCATTGTCGCCAGACCAACCAACAACAACTGCGCGACTGGAAGACATCACCCTGGATCACTCCATCTATCCACGTACAGCCTGAATTGCATCCCTTGACGATCTTCTCGCCAAAAATCGCTGGAATGGGACATTGCAGCAATATGCGTGCGCAATGCGAGGCTGTCAAAAGCCCGACTGGGCCCAGCGCATGAGCTCCACTCCTACCACGAGTATCAGGATTTTGGAAAACAACACCCTCCCGAGTGGACCCTCAGCAGACACATATGACTGCGGTCAGGTCATTCCCATTCACGGGTGGTCACCGCGGATCAATACCGCTGTCCGATTTTAGTCCTCCCAGAGACGATACCCCGGTCGTACCCGCTGCTCCATACCGGCTATCAGAATGCTGGTCGATGTCACAACCCATCGGCGCGGCACGCTCGAATGTGCTCTTGAGTCTTGATCTTTTTGAGGTAAGCAATGCGATTCTGCATCTGCGGGCCTCGGGCTGCGACAGACAGCGAGATCTCTCGTCTGATTTTGCAATGTAATCGCTTGTCGGGCCTGGCTGTGAGTTGCTGCTACGATATTGGTCACGGACCGACAATCTACAATGGAGAAGTGGTCCATAGCCCGCGGGCATGAATGCATCATTACCTTGACCAACATGGCGCCGTGGGTCCCGGTATCTCGTCGGTTTAGCTGCGACGCTTTGTGTGCGGAGCATTCTGCACTTCACATCCACCCACGCTTGCCCGCACAGCGCCGCCGCACAGGTGCGTCACACTCATGTTGTGGCTATCTCATGCTGTGCGACACACGACGATCCACCAAAGGCGGCCACCGTGTCGGGTCACAGCTGTGTTGTATCCCGTTCCTGACAGCGACGCCACTTCTCGATTGGCCCTCGTGGCTAAGTCATTTCGGAAAGCTGCGACACAGTGGCTCTTAGACTTGGCACATGAGTCGCATATTTGGCGGCCGAATGGAACAAAACTTATCCGCGATCTGATGGCCGGCCTGTCATGTATCATGTGCGAGTCGTAGGCTGAACGACTGCCGACGCTCGGCTCTTGTGCCCCGAGAGCCACAACTCCCATTCTGGACAATGCTCGACTGTACTCGCAAAGTTTCCGGTTCAACCCTCCTCGCTATGCTCTCTAGGTCGCGACTATCACTGGCAGAGGCAAACATTCTGCGCAACAGATTATGCGATGTGGAATCAGCAACAGATCATGCAATGTGGAATCAGTCGGTATTGTTCCACACCATGCGACCCATTCAGCAAGCAAATGACAGGGGTCCGCTGATCTTATTCTTGGGTTCACAGCAGGGAAATGGTGATGCAGGATCAGGTTCACAAAGGCTCGTTCCTGAAGGACCAGAATTTCCGGAAGAGAACTGGTTGTTCGCATTAGTGCTGTCCAGGAGGCCGGCTAATTAAAGCAGTGTACCCGTTCACAGTCTGCACGCATCGCATGATTTGCGGCGAAGGGCATCTCAACGATCGGGCCAAAATACTACGTTCAGACCAGCCCCTCCTTCAAATCACAAACCCCAAAGCCGAGACGCAGGGCATGCCCGTCAGGAGCATATTAGGCGACCGAATGCCATCCGGCGGATCATCCTGGACTAGCCCGGTATCTGGCAGTGGACAGGCACACTCTCTCTTTCGCACTTTGTGATATGGATCCCTTTATCCCTCTACACAGACAAGCGCGGATGTCGGTCCACCGTCGCGGATCGTGCCTGTGGAACGGTCGGGGAGCCGGGTACAGATCAGGTTCAGGCCTTTGGGACCACGAGTCATCTCAGGTAGCCTTCGGCCGACTAACATTGCAGAGAAGCCATGAACGAAGTCAGACAACATTGGGCGCATGGCAATTCGAGGCAGCGTCTTAAAAGCAGCGGCGAAGGTGGCTTGCAAATCTCGTGCTCAGCCCAAGAACGCGCTCGACCCAGAACGAGAGCACGGCGAATTTGCAGAGACTTGAAATCACTGCCATATCTCCAACGAGATCCAGATCACGACAACGTCAGCACTGGCGGCTGCGAGTGGAATTGGTCGGTCGAATGCAGCTCATAACTGCGTATGCGGAGCTGTACAATCTTCCTCAACACATCGAGAACTCGCAGCGCCGATCCATGTGCTCTGCTCACCGTTGCCATGCCGCACAGGCGCTAGATGGCACCGTACGATGCCACTTGGCTCGATCCCAATGGGAGAAGATACTCATTCTACTCTATCGCTGGGATTGCCTTACACGGTAAGATATCATGCACGTGGGATCCGCAAGAACATCATCTCACCAAATCCACCGGGCTGGCTGACAGACTCAATATCTGACGTCAGCTGAGAGGACACAATCACTCGAGCGAGATCAGTTCCGCCGCCACGCAGTCGTCTTGGCCCTCTCTGCCGGACCTATCCTCGTGCAATGACCCATTTGAGTAAGGCGGTGAGCAGGAATCATGACGGAGCCCAATGCGCCTTCGGTACCAATCGCTCGGAATGCGATGTGAGCGGTGTGCTGTACCACCGCAGAGCGGACCTTCAGTCCGCGTGTTGGTGGTATGTTGCACTTCTCGGACCGTGGGATGTGCGGGCAGAGGATATCCAAGTCGACGGCAGTGAGCTGCGGCTGATCTCTTGTCGACTCCCATGCGACAGTCCGCGAAATATTTGTCGGCTCGAATTAACATCGGCCCTGTCCAAGAAGACGCTCCATCTCCATCTCGATGCGCTGTGCATTCTTTGCCTCGATTGCACGCTTTCAAAGTCACAAACTCGCCAATGGCGGGCATGCGTGTTCTGCAAAGAAGGAGTGGCTTTCACATCTCCCATTGATCAAAGCTTGTTGGCAAAACTATATACCGAGCGGTTCAAACATCAACCTCACTTTCCACAGGAGTGCGAGTAAAGACGACCTTGCAACGCAACGGTGGCAGAGCATGTCCGCTGAATTTATGCAAGTGCGTTGCAACTGCCATTTGCCAGCCAAAATACCCAAGTTGCAGTCGCCAAACGAATTCAATATGAGTGGTAGGTACTGCCGATGTTAAGAGTAAGCCAACAATAAACTTCCATCTCTGTCCCGTTCGCAACTCTTTCATCACAACGACCTCATTCTCCCGCCCGCTCAGCGACCTCAGCGACAAAGTGCACGGAACACCATATCTAACGCAAATTCTTGATGAAAAGAAATATAGACAGCAGCGCCGAACCTACCGACCACTCCGCTTGCCTTGACCATCCATGGAGAACACGACAAATCCTCACCCAGTGCCTGCGCCACTTCTTCGCAAGCGATCTCTGCATCGACTCTCCTCGCAACTAGATATCGGCTCCTCGGAAGTCAGCCCTAGTGATCACAGCTCCGTCTTCGATGCTGTGCCATACTCGCATTCGTCCAGGCTCTCGTCAGGATACCTTTCCGACACTGACGACGAGGATGGCTCATCCTTGGCGAAGGACTCACTACAGAGCATACTCTCAACCTACGCAAGTCCAAACCTGACAAATCGCTCCGCTGGTACCAAGCTCTTCACCATCTCCGAGCAGAAGAGTGTACCAACCCTAAAGACCGTGCCCTCAAACTGGACTTTCCAGCGCCGCATTGTCACGACGCCACCACAGATCTCTCACAATGTCGCGGAGGCACATCACTCTCGTGCCGGCCATCGCCGCTGTTTCTCGGTCGACGAGAACGCACTGCAACAGCATCGTGGGAGTGAAGTCTCGGCTACAGCCTCACTGACTTCGGACTCCGTCATGCAAGGCGGCGACCGACCTGCGCCACTTCGAATCCCAATTCGCCCCGTCCAACCACCGTTCAAACCACCTGAGCGTGCGCAGACGCCGGCTGGCTTTCCACGCTGGCCAGGTGAGCGAGACTATCGGTCGAACGCTGTTCGACAGATTGTCAGGCCATCCCAGATGTCCTTTCGGGAATCGTTCAACGAGTACTTTTACAGTTCTCCGGCCCAGGGACTGCGACTCAGAGACGTCTTGAGAGGTCAAAGGCGAATTCTGGTGGATACGCCTACTCGGACGGGGGCGAGATTCTGGAGACCGCCGGCTAGTGCACATTCCACGAGACGATTTGAAGGAGTAGAGTCACATCCTTTCGGGGCAGCACCAGCAAAGGTTCAGAACCGACGCACTGCTCATGATGGCGAGGACCCACGCCACGGAGAAGTCAGTCTTCCGGCTGCACAGGCCACT
Organism: Zymoseptoria pseudotritici STIR04_4.3.1; assembly: GCA_000223685.2. Classification (NCBI taxonomy): domain Eukaryota; kingdom Fungi; phylum Ascomycota; class Dothideomycetes; order Mycosphaerellales; family Mycosphaerellaceae; genus Zymoseptoria; species Zymoseptoria pseudotritici. Next base: position 57,723 of record AFIR01000785.1, read on the forward strand.
CATTTCCAAGCAACGTCGATCAGACCCGCACTGCACGATGATAGGACTGTCGCCCACAATCGTCCTGATGAGCTCACGGCTTCTCAGAGAGCTCTCCGTCACGCTTCTGGAAATGCTGTGATAGTCTCTCCTCATCGAGCTTCAACTCGTGCCAGCATTCGGTCGGTCCACGTGCCTATTCGAGTACGCAATGCATCCCATGCAGTGTTCGCTGAAGCGGAACTGGGTCAGATCGAGTCTACGCCCGGGACAATAAGGACAATCGACATGGTCAATAGCTTTCCGGAGCCGCCTGGTCATCCTCACGAGCATCAGACAACCGACGGAGGACCTCGGATATGCAGACCAATGTCTTGGTCTTTGTTCCCAAAGGAAAAGAAGCCCGATGATGGTAATACCACCAAGGCTTTTGGCCGTAGACTGCAGAAGAAGGATCGGCCTCAAGCTCCGCCCGAGGACTCGCCATCTACAGTGGTACAAGGCGCGGCCCTGGCGTCAAATGGAACGATGCGCGAAGAAAGCTCTGCGCGCTATCGTGACTCGGGCACTGCGATGTACGATGAATGTCGCCCCCCTTTAGCAAGTCCGAGCCTCAGACAGGATCGTTCCACGGACAGCGGCATTCAAGCCCTTGGGACAAGAGTGCTGCATACTCTGAGTCGATCGCAAACCCAAAGAGCACTGTCGAATGGAGCATTGCGTTTCAGTAGTCTACGTCAAGCAAGTGTCCAGCATTCTGCCTCTTCAGCTCCCCCAAAGCCGAATCAGAACTCGACATTACATCATTCTACGCATACGGCCGCCGTCAGCCCAAAGGCAGAGAGATCTTGCAAGCACAAACCTGCGAAAGTAACCATGGACAAGAAGCCTCTCCAATCGATCACCAACCAACGACCCATTCACTTTGACGGCACATCACCGCCGACTCCACACATCCCACCTGAACCCACCATCACCACCCAGGACTACGCATTGCCGCATCCGGCTGCCGCTCTCAACCCAGCCGACATTTCCAATCGCAACTCGTCCGTACCTGTGATCAGCATGGACTCAAACTCGCCCGCCTCGCCCACCACGACCTTTACTAACGCCCATCCGAATGGTCTGACGACCTTTCATTCACCACCCCTACATCACTCGTCCACAGGCCACACAAACCACACACATACGCCCTCTGTTTCGGCCACACTTCCCGGGCGCGCTTAGCTGGTGCACCGCCGCAATCAACGCGGAACCTGGCGTCATCGCATGCAGCGCACAACTTGTTGGCGATGCGAGGTAGCGGAGAAGAAGAGAAGTGTGTGGGCAAGAGTAAGAAAGAGTTTAGAGTATACTTGCTTTTGTCATTATCGAGGCTATGATGATGATGAGGATCCATATTGGAAGAGGAGAAGGAGTGAGTGGCAGCAGAGACAGAGTGTGGTTAGTTCGGAGTAGGCAAGAGGTCCGATTTGACGTTGTGTGAGGGCCTATTGTACTGGAGATTCATCTTAGCCGCTACGCACCTATTTGTAGTACCACAATAGTGACCGACAAAGAGATTCGTACGAAATTGAAGTTCGACTTGATGATTCCGTCAATCACGATTTTGGTAGAGGCTACAATTGACCCTGATACGCACCGAACGCCTCGCTATGCAACGCTATGCTGTGCTGTGCTGTCGAACCATAAGACTGCGCAAAGAAAAAAAAATCAGCCACCAGCCTCCACAACCTCTGCGAACCACTGCCTCAAAGCACCCGCCAACACACTCGGAAGCTCTAGTACATCCCGAACGATGAGGTAGTACCTGAACGGGAATGTGTCCAGGTACTTGCCCATTTTCACCTGCATATCTCCATTGGCATCTTTCGCGAACTGTGCCACAGGCAAATCGATGATGCTCTTCTGTGGACCCACACTAGACTCTTCGGCTGCAGAGTCCACGACGATGAAGACGACCATGATCTGCTCTTCGTGCGCTTGACGGACAAGTTGTCGGACCGAGGGATGATCTTCACACAATCCATCAGAAATGATGAGTTGCAGCTGCCAGAGGTTGCTCGTTGCGCCGGTGGCTTTTAGCCGAGCAGTGCGGAAGAGCTCAATTGACTTCTCGAGGAGTTTCTTGACATCGGTCTTTGACTGCGAGAAGCTGAACTGCCGGAAGACTTCTGCGCCGGCATCGGAAGTAAAGGGCATGTCGAATTCGTGGTTGATGTTGATTGTCTCGCCAAACCCGACAATGCATAGCTCGCCGACTTCAAGCATTGACATACTCTTCGCTACGAGAGCCAGGGTGTCGAATGCGAGTCCCTTGCGCTCGTTTTCGTTCATGGACTCGGAATTGTCGATAGCCAGCATGATTTGATAGGAGCGTTTGCTCGGGATCGAACGGCGCATCCAGATCTTGTCTCGCTTGTAGGACGAAGCGATGTACGGGATGATCTTCTTAATATTGAGCCGCTTTCCAGTGCGAAAGTCTCCTCGCATCTTCGTGGCTTGTGTTGGCTGAAGGATCAAACGAAGGTGCTCCGTGAGAACGATCGCCATATTGCGGGTTCTGCTCTCGTGCTCGGACCACGCCTGACGCGCTTCTTCGATTGTCATGAGGCCTTGGCCGTCCTGTGAGAGGTGCGTGTTCGTGAGCTGCTCGTCCACTTCCTCCAGATCGCCTTCTTCTTGATCTTCAGCCGTTTCAGCCATGTCTAGGTCCATGTCCAAGTCCTTCGGCTGTCCGACGATTGCCTTTTCTGACTTTGGTGCCGAATCTCCGCCTCTGTCGTTGGAGGTGGTCCCTTCTGCTTCTGATTCCTTAGGCTCGTCTTGTGGTGACTGAGGAGCCTCTTCCAGCTTGGAGACTGAAGTATCCTCTTCCTCGGTCTCCTCGATGGGCATTGCGTTCTGCTCATCAAGTGCCTTGGATTGCTCAACAGCAGCAGCGCCGAGAGCCTGCATGTCCGAATCGCCGTTCTCCGGAAGGTGCTCGAAACGAGGGTTTGTCATGTCCACATCTTCTGGCGCACCAGGTTCTGCGTTGTCATCCTTGGGCTCCTGTGCGGCCTCGATCTCGCGATGCTGCTCGTACCACTGCTTCAGCACGTCACCTAGCTGCTTGTACGGGAGGTCTTGCTCCTGTTGCCCCGGTTCGGCTTTGCCAGAAGACGCCTCCTGCTGGCTTTTGTTGCTGCCTTCGGCCGCGCCGCGCTGCGTGCTGGGCTGCTGCTGCGCATCGTGGTCCTCTTCGAATTGTTCGGCGGCGGACAACGCACCCTGTTTTTGCGCGGTCTCATCATCTTCGTTGCCTTGCCCGGCGTCCGCCGAAACGAGGCCGTCATTTGGTTCGTCATTCGTCTCGGTTTGATCCAGCATTGCGACATCCGATCCTGCATCCTCTTCTTGGCCGTCCTCAATCGGTTCTTGATCCTCGGTCGTGGCTTCGCCGTTATCCTCTCCGTCTTCTGCATCCTCTTCGCCCTCCTTCTCCTCCATCTCAGTATCCGCAGGCTCATCTTGCCCTGCTTCACCTTTGAAGTCCACATCGCTCAACTCATCCGCGAACTCGGAGCCGGCATCGGAGATGTCGTCATCCTTGTCGCCGTCCATGTTGATGTCTTCCGGCAGGTCCAGGTTCTGTTCCTGCTCCATATGAGGATCGGCTTGTTCTGGTTGCATGTGTTCGGCCTCTGCTTCGTCGTCTGCGCCCGTCTCCTCATCTCGCTCGCCGTCCTCGCCTTCCTGCCCCTCCTTGCCTTCCTCTTCGCCAGCTTCTGCATTCTCTGCGGCGGCGACGTCTTCCGTGCGCGTACCTTTGCCCTTGTCAGCCTCCTTGTCGGCATCCTCGGCCTTGCCATCGTCCCAAGTCTTCTCATCAACAGCGCCATCTTTCTCGTCAACGCTTCCAGCTTCTTCGTCGATGTCTGCATCATCCATGTCTTTTTCCTCATCCTCTTCGCCTTCGGACCCAGCGTCCTCGTCGAAGTCACCTTCGAGATCTTCGTCCGCCATGTCGACGGCATCTTTCTCGTTCTCCATCTCGTCATCCTCGTCTTTGTCCTTGGACTTGGCGTCTTGAGCGAGTTCGGAGAGATCCTCATCTGCCCCAACATCTTTGCTGATATCCTCACCTCCTTCTCCGTCTCCTAGACCAGTGCCACTCTCGACTTGCCCGGATTGTTTATCGTCGCCTGGTTCCTTTTCCGATGGAGTACAAAACCCGTGCTGTGCGAGCTGAATGAATGAGGTAGCCAATCTATGAGCCATTTGTGCAGACGCTGCGTGAAGCTTGCAAAGCTTTTCCAGCGTCTGTTCTACATTTCTGGCGTACGCCTGGAAGAGTGCAAATACCTCGCTGCAGACAAGTGAAATCTGTGGGATCTCGCTGTCGGAAATGTGCTGCATGGTGCCGAACAGCGACGCCAGCTGCATTGCAATAGGACCAACTTGAAGCGCTTGCATGTCGCGGTGGATCAAACTCTGTTGCTCCAGCAGCCACGCTTTCTTTGCGGTCCCGTTTGTTGATGACATCGGTTCAACGGCACTTGCAGTGGCTTTCACCTCGCGCAAAGTGGCCAACAACTTCTTCACAAAACGATCAGATGTCGTGCTGGAGCGGCTTGTCGCATTGTCTGCCGTCTGATCCTCAGGTTGTACCCACCGCGAAAGCTGTCCAAGAACTGGATCAAGCTCGGGGTGGAGTCCTATTTGCTCGGCCACAACGTGGGAGATTTGCTGAACGACGAGAGAGCAGGACTCTTCGACGGCACGAATAGCAGCATTATCGACGCCAGCTGGCAATGTGCCTTGCGATTGCAGAGCAACGTCGATAGAGGCTAGTTCGCTGCTCGGAGTTTGTAAGGCACTTCTACTTGCGTCGTAGAGTGGTCCGGAGAGCTCGCTTTGCATTTGAATGCACTGGATGCATGCATCAAGCACAGAGCGGAGGCTCGAGATCTTTGCTTTGAGATGATTGACGGTGCCCGCGGTATGATCTCGAACGGAAGGTTCTTGGCTTCTTACAACCGCTGTGAGTTGGCTTAGGACTGTCTGAAGCTTCGTGTAGTCTCCGATATGCCCTCCAAGTGCAGTGTGCTGGGAGACCAAGAATTGCAACATGCTCTCCAGAAGAGTCCTCCCTCGCGCGACCTCGGCCGGGGTAAGGTCTTCGGAGTGCTTGACCGTGCTTTCGCGCACGGATGGCATGATATGAAGCAAACGGTGGAAGTCTTGATCGGCAGCGGTAATGGCCACGATTTGCCCTCCGTACAAAGTGAGCGGCGGGACTTTGGCAAGAACGGCGTGTAGCGAACTCTGTTGAACCAGCACATCATCGCTGATGTTGGTCTGGAAGCCCATCAAGCGCACATCGCGCAGCACATCTGCCAAGAGTCGTCTCTTACGAGTCTTGAGATGTTGCACTGTCTTTTTGTTCTCTTCTGTGGCAACGTTGGGCGTCGCCTTCCGAAGCTCATTGCTCTCATCGTCGAGTTCGCTCAAAAATTTGGCGATTTTGCGAGCCGCATCAGGCAGTCTGTTCGCTTGCGAATGTCGCTCAAGCTCATGGATGGTGCTAGAGAGATCGATGATGAAGTCAGGGCGTTCCAGCCAGGATTGCAGTGTGACAGATTGTGGCGAGTCCACATCTTCCGCGGACCTCTGAAGGTGTTGCGGGTACATCGACAGTGCCATATCCCCAGCTCCAGATCGTGGAAGATCACTCATCAGCAGAGGCTTCACTGGCTCGCTCAAAAGCCGGCGGTATTTGCGGACGCTCTTGAAGAGCTTCTTATGCGAGGACTTGGCACTGTCTCGCAGCTTTTCGATGTTGCGATCCTTCCAGCTTGCTAGCTGTATCACATTCTTCACATCTTTCTCCAGCTCCGCGCGTCTCTTGGCGAGATGTTCTTTGACCGTGCCTTCGAAGTGAGAGTAGAATGCCACTAAGCTCGCGAGCGCTTCACGGACCACCACTAGCATCGGGTGGTCAGTAGACCGGGTAGCGAGATCTGCCTCGAAGTCCCGGAGCATGCTCAAGCGGATACTGTACTCGCCCATACCGCAATTGGCGAGGAAAGTGCCCAAGGTCTCAATCAGATCCTGCGCGAACATGGCGAGGGACTCTGTTGATCGGCTGATTTCGTCTGAAGCACGAATGATCGTCTCGTAGGCGATATACCACCAAGACGCGGCACTCTTCTGACATTCGCGGTCTTCGTGGTCGAACAGACCGGCCCAGGTGGAGAGCTCCAGTTGTCGCCAGCTAATCACCATGCTAGTGATATCTTCAAGCAAAGCGCTGGCAGAGTACTCGGAGCTGGCTACCTTCTGCCACTCAGCAATGGCGGCATGGAGTTTCTCGACTGGCGGCAGAAAGCAGGCCAAGGGTTCCGAGTGGCTGAGTTCCAAGACTGTGTTGCACGCACGCTGAACTTCGATGGGCGAAGCATGTTCTGGCCACGCGCTGTGAATGACCTCGAAACGTGCTTGGATCTTACTGATTAAGGCGACGAGCGCCTTGCATTGCCCGAGATTTGGTTCCAGATAGATGTTGGCAAAACGGCTTCGCGAGGCCGGACTGGCCGAGGACAGCTTTGTGATCAGCTGGTGCAGAGAACACAGCAAGCCAGGCATGGTCATCTGAGGTGCGACGACGGAGAGTCGACCAATCTGCTGGATGAGTTCGATGAGATGCTCATGATTTGCTTCGAGTGGAAAATGGATGGAATGGTAAAGCCTCGCCATGTTTGCCGCGAGAGCTTGCGCACCACTTCCAATTTTGCTCTTCGTCGATCGAGCTGCAGCATCCACGCCGTTCTCATACCCCGGGAAGAGCTCATTCAATTCCTCGGCAGAAGTCTCTTCTTCATCATCGTCTCCACCGCGATACCTGTAAAGGCTCGAATTCGCGGCATCGAGTCTCTGATCACGGCTCAACTCTGTTCTCCAGGCTTCATAGAATCCACGGAAGGCGACGTCGATGGTGTTTCGCAAATCCGCTGACATTGCTGTAACAGGGATGTAACATGACCGCACTGCGATCACTGACAGCCAGTACAGTTGGTCGTCCTTCGATCGGCACGCTTGCTGAACGCGGATGAAGTGGTCGTCAGATAGCCACTCTTTCAGTCCAGCATCGACAATTGGCGTGATCGTGGTCACTGATCTCCGAACTGTCGACTTTGCAGCATACAGATTTGCGCCTCGCAGACCGAGTCGTCGGGCGATGAAAAGAGCATCGATGAACCCTACCACAGGCACGGTCAGATCTCCGTAAGCACGATATTTCTCAGTGAGACGAATCCGGATGACTCGCAAGTTACTCCACGCATTCTGGTCCAGTGTATCAATGTCTGACTTCTCGCTCAGCGGTTGAGTGACCCAATCCAAATTCAGCTGATGACTGATCGTCTTTTGACGTAGCGGCTTGACGATCCGCATGAGTGCTTGAAATTCGCTGTGGAGTTGCGCAAGCTCTGAAGTTGGCGGTCTGCATATCTGCACCGCGGAAGGACCTTCGCCCAGCACATTGAGATCTTGTTCGAGCAGACGAGCTCTTAGAGAGTCTTGTTCGCCAACCCAAGCTTGTCTGAAGGCGCGCAATGCAATGAGTCTAGACTGGACATCATCCTTGGTCTGCTGGAAGACCGCAGTCTGGATCTGTGCTTCTTGTACTGGATCAAAGGCATGATCCGGGATGTAAAGCTCAAAGCAGGCGACAGCGAAGGCAGACCATGCATCGGATGATGACTGAGCATTGGTCGCACTAGGCGACTTTGCTGCAAGGAGATACTGGATCACCCGCCAGAGCTGCAACAAGGCAGAATTGCTGTATTCGGAAGTGTGCTCCTCGCCGTCTAATGCGGCGATCAGTCGAGCAGATTCGTCGGAAAGTGCGCCGGCAGCAACAGATATGCTTCCGAGCACGTTGTGAACGAGGTGACGAAGACAAGTGTCGAGGACGGGAAGTCCGTCTTGTGAAACAAGGTCAGCTTTCGAGGCCACCGTCTGACCAAGGGCTTTTGTTTCGCTTTCGAGGAGATTGAGGCCACGGAGAGAAACCATGTCGGCATCGGTTATCCTTCTTAGTGCATCAGAGATGATTTGATCGCCATTTTGTCCGTCGTTGTGGCCGGCCTCGTTCTCCAGCTGCGCACATAACCCGAGGACGCTCAACAATCGTTGCGGTGATGAATGAGCTTGTCCATGAGTGCGACTCATGCCATCCATGGTTCTTCTCAGAGCCAAGACCTCCAAAGCAGTGCTCTCAGCCGGCGTCAGTCGTGGTTTGCTCAAAGTCAACAGCGCGAAATGCTGGCAAAGGTATGCAAATGTGCTAGCAAAGTGTGGCGCAAGCGTAATAGCATCTTCACTCGGCTCACCCTCGACCTCGATTTTCTGCCGTGGTATAGAAGCCATTGCTTTCTCAGCAAGAGCATCCAGATCTGCTCCTGAGACCGTACCGATGTCAAGTGCACGCTGGAATGCCATCCTCAATGCGACGATCTCTTTGACAGGCATTCCAAGCCTGACAGTCTGATCGAAATGCTCGACGACCTGTTCAAACTTCAGTAATGAAGACAGCTGATCCATGTTCGTGGGCATTTGTGGCTTGAATGTCTTCCACAAGGCAACACAAGCCTGGCCAGATTCTCCATTTGAGGTGAACTTCAGCTCCGAGAGCGCTTCCTGAAATTGGTCCAGCGTGGGAGCTAGACTCGTGCTTTCGACTATGCTCTTCGAACAGATTGTCCGCGAAACCATCACAGTGGTGGCAAGGAGCGCTCGGTCCATTGCGTCGGTTCCAAGATTTTGCACGACGAACCAGCAGATCGAGAGGAGGTTGTTCATGGCTTTGCGCATGTACAGCAATTCGCCTTCGGTCGTCGTCAATTGCGCCTGGGTCCAGTCCATTATCGGCAAAAGCATGCTCTTCAATATTTGGGCCATTGAGCTCTTGCTCGAGCTTCCGGAATCTTTCCTCGCAGCTCTGATGAATCGTGCCAGGCGTTCCATCAATTTGCGGTCCGCGCTGACATCGGATACAGCCTTGATCAACTTCTGCAGTGAGACTGCTGCGTCATACCGCGCTGCCAGTGAGAGGGCTCTCGCGGTTTCGTCTGGAGATGCCACTTGAAAAACGAGAGGAGTGTTGTTGAGGGGATGAAGGGTCTGAGAAATAGACCTACCGTCAGCTACGAGCACACTTACAGAAGATTTGGCTGGGCGACTGACCTGGACACAAGCGTAGTCAGCAGTGGTCTGCATGGCGCTAGCGGATTCTTCGTAGAAAGCCATGGCTGGACTGATGTCGAGCTTTACGACGGTTGTGATCGCGTCTGGACACAGCGAGCTTGCAGCGAACAAGCCATTTTGAATCTGTCGCTGTAGCCTAGGGACTAAGATGCGGTCCGAGATGGCTAGATGATCACTGGCAACGGTCGAAGCAAACACGCCATCGGCAGCTTTGAGAGCTTTAAACCGAGCGATGGCAGACTCCGTGTGTAAGCCATCAGTCGACGTGACGTTCATGTCGTTTGGCGACAGGTGAAGATCGACTGCGCGATTGCGCATGGCTCTCGAGAGCTCACCGAGGCGAGGGTCTACAGTCAAGAAGATGCGAAAGCTAGGATGTGGCCGGATGATACGAGCAGTACCGTCCGGGCCGCTATGCTCGTTCACGACGAGAGTGCCGTTGGGTTCCAGGAGAGAGTTCAGGCGGTCGAGCACAGAAGGGCTGCACAGGTTGGCGTTGTCCAAGATCAGCCATTTGCCTTGCTGCAGAGCTTCGATGAGTGGGCCGTCGATCCATTCGAAACGGGCTTTATCGATCGTCTTGGCCGTCGCGCGGAGTACCGTTACAAGAGGCAGGATCTCGGATTGTGCTTGTGGTGGAAGTATTTGTGCGAGACCTGCGATGTTAGTGCTGTCAGTGTGATCAAGAATAAGCCCTCGAACCAGCCGTAGAAGCTCCGAGGTCTGGGAGGCAGAGCTCTCTACAAGACACATCTTGCAGAACTGGTCGAACTTCACCCGCAGCTCACTGAGAGCCTGAGCCGACTGGCGGTGCGGATCGTACTGCTCGTAGCCTCCAATCAGATCCAAGGCGTCGGTCTCAGCGCTCATCGCTAGCGTGACGACATTCGCGCCCACTGAAGCAGCTAGCCTCTCGATAATAGAAGTCTTCCCGACGCCAGGAGGTCCAGCAAGCACGACCGGCCATGCCTGATGCACGCAGAGCATGATCGATTGCAGTGCACGGAGATGACTTGGTGCTTGTGTCAAGCCACTAGCTTGAGGCCTAGCAACCAGCGAGTCTCGTGGAAGGATGCCAATTCCTACCTGCAGTGTCCTCGACGACAAGTTGCAGAACATATCTGACATTGGCTGTGCATCGCTGAACACTGTTGCGAACAAGTCTTGTACACAACTTCTGTCAAGCGAGGTGCGGAATCGCTGCGTGAAGAGGATGTCGACAAAGTCTTGCGGTGTTCCCGCCTTGAGCAGTCCTTCACCCGAGGCGGCGAGACCCAGCCATCTTGCGGTATCTCTCAGATTGAACTCCCATGGACCGCCACTTGACCCGAATTTGCGACGATTGGCAACATCGTCGTTTAGCTTGCTGACAAACGCCACAGCCTGTTCGATGTAAGCCCGCTCAAGATCTGGGAACATGCGCTGACAGATGAGCATGAGATCTTCCGCCTTAAAGGAGTCTGCATAGACGACGGTGAATCGATTGACAAATGAGGCCGGAAGACCCTTGCGCCCTCCACCTTGATGATGCGGGTTCTGCGCTGCAAATAGACGGAAGTCGGGATGTCTCGTGAAGCTCTGTCCCAATTCAGGGACAAAGACCTCTCCTCTGTGATCCAAGCAGGCGTTCAGACCTTCCAGGACAGACTGAGAAGCAAGATTCATCTCATCGAGGAGGACCCACTCGCCCTTCTTCATCGCACGGAGAAAGGGTGCATCTCGCCAGACAAATGTACCAGTCTGGGCACCTTCGACGGGAGCGTCAGAGCCAAAGAGGTCAAGAAGATCGGTCTGGTCCGAAAGGTTGATCCTGGTAAGCGGCATGCCCACGGCGCCGGCAATCGCTGTGACTATTGCAGTCTTGCCCACGCCTGGACTGCCTTCCAGCATGACTGGCTTCACGAGCTGCAGTGCGCGCATTACTCGCATGGCGTTCGATCTGGTCGTCGGTGGCTCGAATGTAAAAGCGAGATCCCTTGGCGCAGCGTTCTGGAGTCTGTTGACCCCGAACGGACCGATGCCAAATCTAGCCGCGTCGAGTTGAACATCGAACGTCTCACCATATACAGCATATGCATCGACACCCAAGTGTTTCCCGAGCTGTTCCAAGCACGCCTGTCGTTCTTGCTCGATGTCGTTTGAGATAACTGACATCAGTCCGGCGGGATTCGCTCCTAGAGTATCGATGTAGACCATCGCGGCACCGTGAACAACGGCAGCTGCTAGATTTTGCTGAAAAGCGTTGATGAACTCGACCCAAGCGAGGGTGTCTCGGATTGAGACCGAGGCACTTGCGGAAGTGTCAAATCGAGACTTGAACCAGCTTGCGAATTCAACCATCGCATCGGCGAAGTCGTGCGCGGCTGGGACTAGCTTTACGCGAACGATCTGCAAGATGTCGTCCATGTCTGAAAGCGCTGGCACCCAGACTTCGGTGAAGCGATTGCGAAGAGCGGGAGAGAGTTCGCGTTTGCCATAGTCACCCCCTGGGTTCATGGTGGCGAAGAATTGAAAGCCCGCGGCGGCACTAATCGAGGAGTCCAGACTGCCTTTCTCGGCAAGCAAAATGCTTCGCTGGGATTCAAGAACGGAGTTGATTCGCTCGAGGACCGAGTCATCAGCAAGAGAGATCTCATCGAGCAGGAAAAACGAGCCATTACGCATAGCTTGAACGAGACTACCGTCTGCCCATTCGAAGAGCGCCTTGAAGCGAGTGCGGGATGTCTGAATAGCCTGGTGGGATGCGCTGCGGCTGTAGTCTGCCTTCTGTTCTTTGCTCAGTGCGGCAAGCTCTTGATCGTATGCCGCAAGAAGGGAGTCTGTTGAGACATCCCTCTGCTGCAGAGACCGCAGTGCTTCTGAAGCAATCAGCTGCTCTCGTAGTGCCGCTTCGATGGCAGCCCGATTCCTCACGGGGCGCTGCGAACCGATCAAATCGCCTGTCTCAGTGTTTTGATGCGCGTTAACAGTGTGTAGCTCCTTGGCCAGCGCCCTGGCGAGCATTTGACAGACCGTGGTCTTGCCACATCCAGTCTCACCAACAAGCAGGACGGGCTCATTATTCTCAATCGCTCGCGATACAAGCACGTAAAGCCGGCGCATAGCTTTGGTCCACACGACTCCATCGGCACTTGCATTCTGCTTGTGAAGCGAAATCTCGGGACACGTTTCGGCGTATAGCGCCTCCTCATCGATGCGAACGCGAGGTCCTTTCTCACTCATGACCTTCTCAATCACTGCTTTGAGAGCAACCCTCTCCTCTGGCTTGCGGACACGCTCGCAAAGGAGCATGTACCCATTCGCAGCGAGCTGATCGATTGTATCATTCGGTCTCAGAGCCCAACGGAATAGATCTCTGAGCGTCGCGAAGCTCTTCTGCTCGAAGAGACGGTTTTCTTGTCGTAAAACTGATAGCTCTTTATACACCGCCACGATGCGTCTGCTTCGAGACTCAGGGAGTTGAGTGCGACGATGGAGGATCTCTTGCAGTTCATCGACTGGGATGTCGTCGAAGTGAAGCTCCAGAAAGCGGTTGCGGAAGGCCCGAGAAAGGATTTTGCGTCCGCCATAAAGGCCAGCGGGATTTTGCGTTGCGAAGAGCATAAAGTCGGTATGAGGCCGGATGACTTCTTGAGTCTCTGGTACGAGAAGTTCCCGATTGTCGTCAAGCAATCTGTTCAGCGCTTCAAGAACATCAGTAGGTGCAAGGTTAAGTTCATCAAGCACAATCCAGTGTCCTTCGCGCAAAGCCTTGACCAGAACGCCCTCCTGAAACTGCAGGCGGCCGTCAGTGCCCGAAACGTAGGTGCCAAGATACTCCTGCAGATCGGTGTGCTCGTGGTTGTTGATTCTTGTGAAAGTATGACCAGTGCGCTTGGCAAGATACTCGATCATGCTGGTCTTGCCGCTTGACGTGGGGCCTTGAATCAACACTGGAAATTGTCTTGTGCTAGCCGCTCGGACGAGGTTTTCCAGATTGCCCTGAACAAAGGGCGTGATGATGTATTCAGGTTGGTCTTGAAGCTCCGCGGCGCCTCGTCGTATCCAGTGCTTGCTGCCAGGGTGGCCTTGAACATAAGAATTGCCATCGTCGGGTTTCCGAAGAGCTTTCTGCAGTTCAGCTCGTACATTGGTCTTCTTGAAGAGATGCTTGAGGATCAGCGGCTGGACGAGCTGTATGGACTCGCTGTCGAGGAACGTCAGGAAGCTCATCTGAAACCCTTCGTACAGAGCCCGACGAAGACTGCAACTTTGCTGTATGTTCTTCGCAAAGCTGAGCGTTCTCGTCAACGTGCGCAGGGAGAAGTGCGGTCTCTGTCCAGCACCATCAACGAGCTTGTTATCGGCTGCACGCGCGAGAATGTCTTGATACAACTGGCTGACGTCCAAGGCCACGCCAGGGTCCGCTGAAGACTCCTGGCGCAGATACGCGCGGACAATGCTCTGCAGACTCTTGAGATCCTTGTCCGGACTGTCGACATACAACTCCGTGAAACGTGATCGAATGCCAGGAGGGAGGTCTTTCTTTCCAACATCTGTCGCTGGGTTCATGGCCGCAAAAACCCGGAAGTCGGGATGAGCATTAATGCGTTCGATATTGCCGGCTTCTGTGAGGAGAAGAGAAGGTGCTGCGTCGAGGAGGTCGGCGATTGCTTCCAGCGTGTCCGAAGAGGCCAAATTGATCTCATCCAAGAGCACCCAGTCTCCGTTCCTTACGGCCTTGACGATGTTGCCTTCGATGAACGTGAAAGCGATCTCGTTTCCTCCCGCCAGCTTGCCCTCAACGATGTGAACTTGAGCCGCGAACTCATCCCAGCGAGCAAAGTCGATGACGTGCTTCGAGTCGACTTTTCGCTTCTTGCTTGGTGCCTCTTCTCGTGCAGGCGAAGGAGCTCGTTGCTGTTCGACCATTGTAAGCGCCTGGTGCCAGAGCTTACACAGGGCTTTCCAATTGCCCTTTGCCATCTGCTTGCCGAGGATCTGGAGGAATTGCTGGTTCTTGGTCGCACTGAAGCTTTGTGCAAAAAGATCGTCAAACTCATCTTTCATGGGAACCATTAATGTTCTGGCGTTGACAGGCTTGAAGCCACCCAAAAGATCGCCAGCTTCGCTTTGCTGTGACAAGTTGAATGGTACGAGCTTCTTGCCAAGATGATTTGCAAGATGTTGCACTGCTGTAGTCTTGCCGACACCTGTCTCGCCGACGAGCAACAGTGGTTCACGGTTCAATACTGCAGCCGTCACTCGCTCGAGCATTCGAGTGGTGTGGGGATTCGTGGAGAAAGACCCTTCTTGCGCTTTGAACTGTCGTGACTTCGTAAGACTGTATCTTCCAATGACAATCTTGGACTTGTCAGCCTGGTATTGGACTTCGCGGATTGTGAGAAGGTATTGTTTCCTTTGAGGATCGATATGAAGCTCTTCTGCAATCACAGCGGACAAGTCATCGCGAGTTGAGTCATCAGGCAAAGCTCCTACGAAACAGTCGATAGCTTCCAGATAGATGGAGTCGATCTCGCTGCTGGTGAAAGACGTACGACTTTTGAGCAGGGCCGCGACCCGATGGCACCACTTCAGAAGGTCTCGCGGGCTGATCGGACGAGCAACACCTGTTTTGCTCTGACCTGCCAACGTGGCCTGCTGTCGTAAAGTCATGAGTCGCTCATAGACTGCCATGAATTGCGGGAGAAGCTTTTCAAGGCTTGGGTACAGGTGGGCCGCGATGATTCCGTGCTCAGCTGTAGGCGGCATTGCTATTGGAATCGTATGCCAGTGTCTAAAGCCTAGCATGTGTGTGAGAGGCTTCGACTCCTCACCTCGATGGTTGACAGAGCTCCGGACTGTGGCAAGGATCCTGAAGCCTTCAGCGGCGTAGACGACATCTTTGCGGTTTGACAACTGAAGTTCTCTTCTCTCAATCAGAGGTAGAAGAGTGCCAAGGACTTCATTAGGAGCCCGGTCCAGGTCTTCGATAAGGACCCATCGGCCTTCTTGCACGGCCGTCGTCAAAACACCAGGTCTCCAAACAAACGATCCAGGCGTATCGCCAGTTGTGTAAAGTCCGAGCAACAGCTTCGCGTCACTCTGCTCGTTCAAATGCAAGGTGACCATCTGGTCGAGCTTGCCCAGTGCTTTCGCAACATGTCGTATGAGGAGTGTCTTGCCGGATCCAGGAAGGCCAGACAACAGTAGAGAGTTTGAAGACTTGAGGGCTTGGGCGACAGATGACAGGTTGCTGCCCACGGTTGCAGTACAGACGAGATCCTCGCATGCGTTGTTGGCGGCCGTGTGCGGTCCGGTGCGAGGTAACAGCACGCCGCCCACGAGTGAGGTCGACGGGTGGAAGGACTCATTTGAGATCGTCCGGTAAGTTGAAGTTGCATGCGAGGACATTTGCGCATCTCTTCTCAGCTTCTCCATCGCCTCAAATCGATCTTCCTCCCACAGAGTCAGAAATCGATAGTCCACAACCTTTTCATCCCAGACCCCATCAATTCCCGCATCGACCGAATCAGGCCCAAGATACTTCCTTACTGCACTCTCAAACCAATGGTCCGCGGCGCTCAGGTGTATTTGCAGAATTCGAAGAATGAGATATGTCGCCGGAGGGCTACAACTTCCAATCAAAGCAGTAAGCTGATCCGCAGGAACATGCTTCTTGAACATTCGGTGATTGAATTTCAACAATCGGAAGAGGCCAAGAAGATACAGCAGTAAATCATGGTCCTGGATGTTTGAGAATTCGACCAAGTGCTCTTCCCGTTCCAGCAGTTGGGTCGCGAACGGGGCCAGAAATGGGGCGTGTGGGACAATCCGGCCCAAGGTGGCGAGTGAAACCGCGACGGACGCATGTGATCGGAGGGATGCGCAAATGTGGGCGAAGAGGTTATCGCAGTGTGCGAGCAGAATGTAGGTATGTCTCGCGTCGAGCGCTGTTTTTGTGAGGACTTCAAGATATTGCTGATCGTTGCGAGAGGTCCGGATAATTTCCAGCAATTCCTCGGGCAGCTGGTCGCCGAGCCTCAGAAAAGACTCGTCCCATGTGCACTCCATGGTCGGTCAGAAATGGCAGTGCAATATCACCACGATGGGCGTTTGTGGTGGTGTTGGAAAAAAGTTCGATTCGCCGCGCCAAAAGATCTCATCTCAGATCTCTCGAAGAATTTCATGCGGCACGCTTGATTGGCTGAGCACTCCCGAGACCACGCTCGAATGGGACGAGAGCTCCGCAATGCTCGACGACAACCACACGAGCATTGAAAGAGGTGAAGCATAGACAATTCTTTGCCGATTCCTCGATATACCATCCATCACCTCGCGATGTCTCTCGCTCCTCAGTTCGCCGCCCGGCGATGCGTTCAGTGCCTACGATCATCTACACCAGCTACGCTTCGATTCGCCGCCTCCACAGCACCACGCAGACGCCAACAGCAAGAAGCACGAAGATGGCAGTCCACGGATGCTGCTGCCGCGAGTAATCCCAAGATCGCTACGATCGTCGACCAGATCAGTCAGTTGACATTGCTGGAGACTGCGGACTTGGTTTCAACACTGAAGGTAGGAAGAATATCCTGGAAGTTCATGGCATGATCATCAAATCTGACTGAACTCGTCTCAGACCCGCCTCAACATTCCCGATATGCCCATGGGAGGCTTCGCCGCCGCCGGACCTGCAGCAGCAGCCGCGCCAGCCGCTGTCGAAGAGGAGGAGGCTGCACCCGCGAAAGAGGAGAAGACGCTCTTCAACCTGAAGCTGGAGTCTTTCGACGCAGGAGCCAAGCCAAAGATCATCAAGGAGATCAAGGCCATGTTAGGCCTTTCACTGGTGGACAGCAAGAAGTTTGTGGAGAGCGCACCGAAGATGATGAAGGAGGGTGTGCCAAAAGAGGAGGCAGAGAAGATTATCGAGACATTGAAGGGCTTGGGTGGCGTCGTTAAGATGGAGTAAAAGCAGGGAACATCGGGGGCGTTCATTGGGAAACGTGTGCATACTGGAGTGGGCTATTGCATGCGGCGAATCAACAACGGCAGTGTCACGCGCCAACGGCACAAGAGATGGGGAGAAGAAATGTACATTAGGGAGAACATGTGCCTCATGCGAATAGCTCGTACTTCAGTAAAGCCTGAGCAGTACGATCACTTCAGCTCCTGTTCTCGATAGATCCAACCGCATCGACCACCATAAAGAAATGAGTTTTCGCATCCCGCAACACTTGTCGCTGAAATCTGTTTACATACACCAGGCATCTAGGCACTAGTCTCGTACTTTCCACTCTGCCGCAACTTCTCTCCTCGCTTCCAGAACACCCACGGAATCGGCGCCATCAGCGCTGTACACGCCGCCAACACAGTCGTCGCCCAGCCCGTTCCAAGACCCTCGTACATCTGCAAGGAAAATAGCGGAAAGGCGGCGCTCAGAGAGTATCGACTTAGCATCGCCGCACCCGCTGCCGAAGCTCCATATAATGGTCCGTATGTCTCCATCATGAAGAGATTCGCCGAAGCGTAGATCACGACCGAACACAGCATAGCGAAGCCTTGGAATAAGATCGGGACGACGAAGTGTATTGAAGGCCGAGCGGTCCAGCCGAAGAGGAGGAGGAATGTGGGAAGGAAAGGTGATGCGTACATGGCTGGATAGAGGCGGTGTTCTGGTGGGAATCTGTCCTCTTCGGGGTGAGAAGAACGGAAAGCGGCAAAGCGAGGTTGGTAGACTTTGCGGTCGATGAAGATGAGAGGTACAGGACCGAGTGCGCAGCCTATGATAAGACCGAGGAAGGAGAGCGATTGTCCCGTGAGTGTGAAGTCATATGTGGTGCGGTAGACCCAGGGAGACGCGATGACAAAGGTGTACATCAGTCCGAAGAGGAAGCCGGAGTAGAGGCAGACAAGGGAGACGATGGGCTCGGTGAGGAGCATGTGAGCTGGACGCACGAGCAGGATAGTGGCAAAATAATGGATTGACTGGAGGAAGGTACGATCAACGCTGGGAGGTCCTTCGATTGACAGCTTATTGGCACGCCTTTGCAGGATCGTCTTTTTGTAGGTCTCCTTTGTGAAGACGATGGGAATGTAAAAGGCCACGATGAAGAAGATTGTGGTCCACTGCGTCCAACGCCAGCCTTTCCCTTGCACCACGAAGCCTCCAATAAGTGGACCAAGAACAGCGCCGAATGTAGGTACGGTGTAATAGAAACCCAGAGTGACGGCACGGTCCTTGCCAGCGGTGTAGTCGGAGATGGTAGCGGAAGCGTTCCCAATCGCAGGAGCTGCAAATGCACCAGCGAAGAAACGGCAGGCAACGAGGCTGGCCATATTTGGCGAGAAGCCGGCACCGAGGATGAAGAGCGCGAATATGGGTGTGGTGATCAATATGACCACTTTCCTTCCAGCTGTCTCGCTGAGCGGCGATCCCACGAGCGGACCTGCGGCCATGCCAAGGTTGTACATGGCGAGCGGCAGGATGGCGACTTCTTCGGATGTGTCGAACTCATTGCGGACATCTTCGACACCGGCGGAGTACAGCGATGCGGCGAAAGTAGAGACGAAGGCAAGAAGGGTGTAAGAAACTGTAGAGATTACTCTACGACGGAAAGAGAAGTTGCGAGGGTCGTCAGGGTCGTCGGGAGAAGCCCAATCTTTGGCCGAAAGGATGGGTGATGGTTCATGAAATGGTGGGGAGAAAGACATGCTGGTGTGGTCGCAGTGACATTTTTGTGTTTGACGGTGGACATGGTTCTTTTTATATAAGGTATGAAAGAAGTGCTGTTCAATACTGTACCGTTTGCCGACGTCGGCCTAGCTGCAGGAGGAGGATCTGCTGCAGATCATGTAGTAAGGCGTGGGAGAACTCGCTTTGGATAGTGCGGGAAGAACGGTATATGAAGAGTCGGGAGAAAGCGGAGGTTTGGACTCCGGCTTGACTTTGGCCGTGGACAGCGCCCTGTGCACTTGGAGGAAAACGGAATGTTTACATCCTGCCGTTGTTGGTGGACTGACAGTATTGTGTGCAAAGAGAGGCTGTAAGGTTAGAAGCTCTCAAAGCCTTGGCGCACATTTGATTCACTGCTTGGGTGCCTTCCCGAAAGTCGAAATCGCAATCCTAAAAAGATGATGCATTGTGATTCTACGCAGACGTCTTCCGAGTGCCTGCCGTCAACTCTCGAGGCTTCCCGTCGCTCTTGTTACATCATCGGATTCCCTGACGTCGCCCGAAAGGGCGAAAACAGAGCAGACGAAGGATTCCGACCCAAGTAATCGCAAGTTGTTCTCAGGAGAGACCCAGTTGCATCAGCCGTGAGTCGAACACGGGGCTTTTTTCGTAGGAGGCACCCCCCAGTCGCGGACTCAGCCTGTACATCGCTCAGTTCTCACCACCACTCGCCTCCCCTTCGCTCTCCTCCAGAGGCTTCCTCGAAGATCCTTTCGTCGCGTCCAATCCCATCGAGGTGACGTATAAAAAGTAGCCATCTTTGAAGTTGTCGATGTGACTGAAGAACCTCCCAAACTCGTTTCTCTCTTCCTCCTCACGGAAGATTCTCTGGTAAATCTCCCTCTCTTTGAACGCCTCGAGATCTTTGTCGTACTTGGAAAATATCAACTTCTCGCGGCCATGTTTAGTTGCGGAAAGGTTGTTGTATGTGTCAAAGACCGGACGCTCGAGCAGGAGACCAAGACCAGGAACCTTGGGAATCGAGTAGCGGTTCTCCGAAAAGCTGTCGAGCATCGTGGGCCTGATGTTCGAGCCGCTGCGAACGAGCAGTGTGACCATGCCGACCATCTTGCGAATTTGATGCATCATGAAGCTCTGGCCATGAACCTTCAGACTCAGCCATTCGCTCTTCTCTTCGTCGGGTCCTTCACCAATGAGAATCGGCTTGGGATTGACTGTGAAGGACTTGATGTGACGCTTCGCACTGGGATCTTTGTACGTCTTCTGAATGGTGTAGTTGTGATAATTGCGAGTGCCGACGTATTGAGACAGGGCATCTTGGATGCGCTCAATGCGTCTCGTGGGGATGCGGTAGTGACGCTTGGCCGCTGTGTATGCATTACGAAGGCGGCGAGTGGCTGCACGCAGACGTTGCGTTCGGTCGATCTCCTCTGGGGTTGCTTGTGGTTTCGCGACAGTCGTGGCCTTCTCAGCGTCTGCCGCTGCAGACTCCTCAGACTTCACCGGCTTTGTCTCGTCTTGTTCAAGCTTCACGTCGACAGAATTCTCGGCTCCTCCTTGTGTAGGCTGGTTGATGATTATTGCGGCCTCCTCGGTTTTCTCAGCCTCCGGCTCGATTTTCACGGCGGCATTTTGTACTGTCGATCCAACTTTGGCCACCTGCTCGGTATCCTCGCTTTGCACGACTTTTGCGCTGGCTTCTTCCTCGCCTTGGAGCGCCTTGACAACATCCCATCGTATGTCCTCATCGATGCTATCCAGGATAGGCTTGATGTGCTCCTCGTCCACCTTTTCCCAAAATCCCTTCACTTCCTCCTGTCGAGATTCGTAACCTGCTCGATCATCGGCCTGATCTGCCAATGCTTCCAGCTGCTTCGCGAGCCATCCACTTGGGTGTGGAGGTAAGAATGCGTGTGATGGGATTAGGTATTCGTACCATCGGCTGTCACACGCTTGGTAGCATGAGAAGCTTCCGATCGTCCTCTCGATACCCCACACTCGAATCTGCGAACTCAGCTCTGCGTTGATCTTCTCGACGATGTTCTCATCCTCCACGATCAGTTTGAGACTGATCATGTTCCCGGCAGCATGTA
Organism: Zymoseptoria pseudotritici STIR04_4.3.1; assembly: GCA_000223685.2. Taxonomy (NCBI): domain Eukaryota; kingdom Fungi; phylum Ascomycota; class Dothideomycetes; order Mycosphaerellales; family Mycosphaerellaceae; genus Zymoseptoria; species Zymoseptoria pseudotritici. The sequence continues at coordinate 78,720 of AFIR01000785.1, forward strand.
CACCTTTATCCGTTCTTGCACACCGCACGAAACTGCTCTTCTTCGGATCCTCTGCATTGGCCTTGCTGATGGCGCCCGCCCTGACGAAGGCCTGAAAAAGGTCACCTTCAATGGTCTTCTCACTTCCCGAGATCTGCATGCCCTTGTAACCAGTCCCAGAGTAGCCGATCATCACGGCAACTTTGTGCTTCGGTCGTCGCTGTTCCGCTTCGATCTCCTCTTTCGGGAAAATAATGCCTTGCCCTTGTGCACCGTCTCTTAAACGACGCTCCTGCGCATCAGTGTTTTTCTGTCGACGGTCTGGGTTTGTGTCACTTGAGGTCAGAGTCAGTCATGCATGGCAATGGAAGACTGAGAATACGTACAAGTACTCCCCTCTTCCCATATCGCCCTTCTTATGGCGCTTATTGTCGTTACGTCCACCCCTTCCTCCTCCTCCTCTACTTCCGTGCCGCATCGGCTTGTCGTTGAAAGCGCCCTTCCGCTTCTTGCCGCGGTCGTTGTTGAAATTCCTCGGGCGGTCGTCATTGTCGCGGTCATTCGATGTGCCATCAGTCTGGGTGTTGTTGGATCCGCCAGTCTCGGCCGACTTCGCAGCAGCTTCGATCTTACGATTCGCATCCTCGAGAATCGCTGTAGAGTGCTCCATGGTGAGCAGCTTATGATCATCGGTGACAATGAGGTATCAATGTTGGAGAAAGCAAAATTCAAGACGAGCTCTCGAAGGCTGAAGCTCGAGATCTCAAAGTGGGGGCGGAAAATCGGGCCGCTTCCAGATCTGATCTCACATGCCACTGCACTTCACTTCCTTCATTCCACACAGCACCGCTTGATTGCGAGTGTTGTCCAACGCCCGTCCTTACCGCCGACCGATACATGGAACATCGCCATCGATAAATTAAGTACTCCGCCACCGCTATCATGACCGACCTCGCTCATTCTCTGATCCGGACCGTCGTGCGCGCATTCTACCAAACCGAACACATAATCGCCATAGATGCGCTCATACTCCACTCGACCCTCCAGGATAGCGACCTTGCGCAGCTCCTCGGCGTGCAGACCAAAGGTCTTCACAAGACAATAGGACGTCTTCGTGAAGATGGACTGGTCACAGTACAAAACCGAGCTGAGCGACGCACAGATGGCACGGGAGGATATTATGGAGGTGCACCGCAGGCCGGCAAAGAACGAGTCACTCATCGACAATGGTACTATCTCAACTTTCATCGCGCCATCGACAGCATCAAGTATCGCATGTATCGGCTCAACAAGCACATCGAAAGTTTGGGAATGCCGACGACGGAGAGGAAGGATCTCTCCTGTCCAAGGTGCAAAAGCCAGTACGCAGAGATTGACGTTATGGACAATATTTCGCCAACTACCGGAGAGTTCCTCTGCCACATGTGCGGGCACGTGCTGGATCCCGTGGAGGAAGATGAGCTTGCGAACGAGAATCAGAGCATGAAACGGCTGAACAATCAATTGGAGAAACTGCTCAAGCTGATGCAGAAGATCGACGCTACCGATGTTCCCGAGAATGATTTCGAGATGGCTCTGAGCAAGATGAAACCGATTCAGAAATCAGACACGAACCCTGGCTCCCGCACTGAGATCGTGGACCTGCCGAATAGAAATCTGCAGAGCACCAAAGGTCTCGTACTGCAGCCAGAGCGAATTGCGGTCGAAGTTCAGGATGACGAGGACGTCAAGCGGGAGAGCAAGGCCGCTGAGGCTGAAGCGAGGAAGGCTGCAGAGGCTCGCCAAAATGCTTTGCCTGACTGGATCTCGAAGAGTACAATCACCGGCGATATCACTGCAGTTGGTGCCAAGGAGGAAAGGCTGCGAAAAGAACGCGAACAGCACGCAGCTGTCATCAAGGACGAGGAGAACGAAGAGAAGAAGCCCTCTGCTGCAGGTGACGAAGATGTCATGGCCGCATACTGGGACGAACTGGCGCGAGCGCGAGAGAAGGAAGCGCAAGAAGCCAAGGAGGAAGAGGAAGAAGATGACGATGACGAAGAGGGCGAGTTTGAGGACGTCGATGTTGGTGGCACCCCTCTCAATGGCAAGACGGCCAGCACGACGGGCTTCAATACACCTGCGAATGTCGAGAGTAGCAATGCGACAGACGACGAGCGTGAGACAAAGAGAGTCCGCATCGAGGAGCCGAGCTCGAAAGATACTCCGGCTGCGAGCGACGCGGATGATGACGAGCTTGAGTTCCAGGATGTGTGACCTCGAGACAACAGAATCGAAGGGGTTGGATTTGGATTTGTTGCTATTAGCGCGGCGTTCGGCGGATCTTCCAAAAGCTGATGTAGCTCAATTATGGCACTCAGAGGCATCTTTTGAGCATCAATGACTTCGTATGGTTTGGTTGACGTGAAGACGATAGGGAACAAGGAAGCATGCATTATCAGAGCGGCAAATACTGTATCAGGAGCACCACCCTATTTTCGCGGTCCCGCCCGCGGTCCCGCCTTCAACACATCTTCCAAGGTCGTTGCGCCACACTCCATTGGCTTGGTCTGCACACTCTGCTCAAGAGCCATCGAGTCTCGGCTCCTACTCTCCACCTTGACCTCAGTGCTCTTGTGGATCGCTTCACCCCAATCTAGCTTCGATGCCAAGCTCTGCCGTGGTTCCAGACTCTCCTTGCTCTCACTAGGAGAAGGACCTAGACCCATTGTCGAGTACAATCGATCGAACGGCGACTGCTCCCGATACTCGAGAGGACCGTCGGCCAACCGCTTGCGCTTGAAAGGATGGCTCTTCGTTGCCGGCGGCGAAGAGGGAGGCGAGTATCGGATCCGAGTGAAACTGCCCAGCCTCAATCCGTTCTCCGCTTCTCCGACAATCTTCGCAGCATCTTTGCCGTTCTCATCGAGCTCGGTTGCGGAGAGTGATGTGCTCCTGATAGCCCTCCAAATCTTCACGCCCAGCATCCGCAAGGCCGGCAGACAACACACAATCGCCGCCAGATTGGCTTCGATCTCTGTCCACAACAGCGCGGGCATCGAACCCCAAGTCGGATCATCGAATGATTCTGCGCTCCCTTTGAGCATCACCATCCGCACGATAGAAGCTGCGATGACCGACGTTCCAAGACCGAACATGGAGAGCAACCCGGCCATTGTGCGGGTGGAGACCTGGAGGCTGCCAATGACTGGTATCGGGAGGATGTAAACCTGCATTCATCAGCGGCTACTCCATCTCGTTATTCTCTCCGTAGCGGACTTCTGGGACACTCACCACGATATCCATAAACGTATTGAAAGCCGCATACGCATACCAAAACCTCAGGTTGTCGATACACCTCCCCACCACCTCTGAATGCCAGGCCTTCCGCGCAGGCGTACACTGCCAGATCGTCGCCAGGGTGAACGCAACCATGCCCATGACCGTCACGTCCGTCGTGAGCCATACCACCCGTCGAAACCACTTGTTCTTGTGCGATGGAGGGAAAATTGCCAGATACAAAGCACAAAACGTCAGCTTCGTGAACCCGCCCAGGAGCTTATAACATATCTGGTATAGATAGAAGTAGAACATGGCATGGCTGAAGGTGTTCATAATGTCCGATCGATGTTTGCCGAAGCCGTAGTGTGCTGCTGTCATCCCGAATGCGGTTTGGATGGTTAGGGTCATGAAGGCGAGGATTGCGAAGAGGTCATCCCAGCCGCGTTGGTGGTGGTGGAGGCGCCAGGCGAGGCGGATTGCGAAGATGAGGGTTGTAAGGGAAAGGAAGACGATGGAGATGATTATCAAGGTTGGAGATTTGTTGGGGACTGCTTGTGTCCATAGGGAGGCAGACTCGAGGGGTCTAAACAAGACTGTTGTCATGGCGTTGGCGGTATCGATACTTGCTAGAAGCAGGACTTGTCTGTTCGACAACATGATGGTTGTAATCAACCATCAAGGACTGAAGGCGATCAAAGTGCTGCTGTTTGCTCTTCATATTGACTGAGTCCTTGGATCGTCTGCCGACTCGATCATTCACTGGACCAGTTTGCTTGCCAGTAGATCACTCATCCCAGTGACTATGATGTTTGCTGAGTCCGTCATGGCGCTTTAGCAGCCTCTCTTGCTCGTGTATATGCTGCTCTGAACCTGGATCCAGAGATATGTTCAAGTTAGCCAGAATTTGCATGTGATAGTCTTGGCGTCCACTTTTCACAAGCAGTCGAGGTCAGCCGAGGGCGGCGGCCCATTGCCCACGTAGTTGATCTTCAACATCTTGGGAAACAATAGGCTCGCCCAGACAGAGAGGGGATACCAAGAAGTGATGTTGTTCATCGTATTGATTTATGCATGCAAGCTAGACCCTCAGTCACATAATGCCTTGAGCGAGCCTCCATGGCTCAGGCAATCCGCCTTCTCTCATCATGATCTCTACGCCACAAGCAAGAATGCCACGCCCTTCGCACAGTCGTTCCGCCTAAGACGTGCCATCTCAGGCAACAAAACGCCGAACGCCCATGTTGTCTCATGCCCTTAATCGTACAGGTCCTCCTGCCCGGGCAGCGTGATGTCCACCGCTTCCGGCTCATCCGCCTCTCTGAAGTCCGCCTCAAGCTCCCGTGCAAGCGCTGAGCCTCGCCGCGACGGCGGGTCGAACATGTCCCGACTCATTTCCTCGACTTCATCGGAAGCATCGTCGTCAATCCATTCGCCATCCGAAACAGTGAGCAAAGGAGGCGTGTAATCTCCCATCCCAGAATCATTGTCCCGGAACCCCTGTGCAGTCGTACTTCCCGCATCATCGTCATCATCCGCAGCTGGATCGCCGCCGAGCAGAGAAGTCGTCTGTATCCCATTGAAATCCCACGTCGCGCCACCAGCAGAGTACGAGGGTGGTCCGTCATCGGCGCTGAAATCAGTGATCCTCCTCGGATTCAGATTCCTCTCGACTGCCCCAATTCCACCACCTCCGACCGCCGTTCCGTCCAGGAGTGACGTTCCCAGCAGACTCCTCGGCGTATCCGCGGCTCCGACTCCGACTTGTGAACCGCTCGACGGCCCATGCGATGAGCGTATTGGGCCGCCGAGCTGACCTTCCCCCGAGTCAAGCTCCTCATCGTCGGACGAAGGATTCTTGTACTTGTTGACGAGTTCCTGCAAGTCCGCGTTGCCGAGAGGCGTGGCGGAGCGACGACGGTAGAAGAGCAAGTAGGCGGCAGACTGTTGCAGTCTATCGAGGTTGGTGATCTTGCTGCACGAGGCGTCGTTGTAGTCGTACCAATCACCAGTCTCCCAGTTCTTGGCCATGGCAGTGTAGTGGCCACCTCCAAGGCCGCCGAAGTGTAGATCGATGGCGAAGAGGTCGTAGATATATTCCTTGCCGTCCTCCTTCAAACCGACCTTGTCGGTCATGTCCAGGCCTTCGATCGGGAATTCGACGTTGATGTCCAGCTTGTCGCGCGAGCCACGACCGCCGCCGAAACGCTTCAGGTGAACGACCAGAATGTCCGGCAACGTCCAGATCTCGAGCGTCTTGGCCGCGCGACGCTGGTCCTTGCAGCGATTGCAAAACCATGTGTTGTCCTCGGAGAGAACTTCTCGCTTGCCAGTCTCCGCAAAGCATTCCTCAAGGGTAACACCATGCTCGTGGCGTCGAGCGCGCTTAGCGACACGAGCCTCGAGCTCTGGATCGTCGAAAATAGGGCCGCGCCTACCTTCGTCATCCATTGTGCGACGGCCGCGAAGTCCGTCTGCATCATTGTCCCCGCCCTCGAACAGTGCGTTCACGGCTTCGGTCTTCCAGTCAAGAACGATCGTCTCGCCGAGCTGAATGTAGTACGGGTTGGAGTCGTCGTCTGCTCGAGGCTTGGCGGTGGAGAACCCGAACGTCGAGTTTCCGTTGCTGTTGCGATTTTGTTGGCCCCCGCGCTTGCCTTTCTTGCCACCATACTTCTTGTTCTTGTTGCGTTTTCCACGACCACCACGCACATTCTCCTCTCTCGCGCTGGGCTCCATGATAGTGTTCGGGCCATTAAGTTCGTCGCTACTGTCAGAGACGTGCTCTGCAGACAGACTTGACTCGCCGACAACAATGTCTGGTCGCTCCTCGTCGTCATCTGCATCGCTCTCCTCGCTCTTCGCGGTGCCGTTCGTGGTCGAGGAGGTTTCATCAGACCGACTCGACTGCGTCGAACTCCTTCGTGAAAGCGCTTTGACACGACCAATCATAGGATGGACATAGCTATTGTAAGAGGTGTTGTTCCCTGGATACAAATTGTCGTTGTTGTTTGAGGAATATTTCATCTCGAACAGATGAGTTCGCAAAGCTGGAGATAGGAAGTACTCCGGGTCCATGAAGCCATGCGGCATGCCAGCGTCTTCGCCAGGTTCATCAATCTGCATGGCGCTGGTGCCGTTTGTCAAGATCTGCGAGTCGGTCGCCGCTGAAGCGTGCGACACATTGACGTAGCCATCCTCTGACTGCGCGGAATGATCGCTGACGCCGGCGGAGTCCTCGTTCGGAGCAGGCTCGGCATCGACCATTTCGGCCTCGCTGTCATCCTTCTTCACGACGGATGCCTCGGTGAACTCCTTCAAGATGGGTCGGGTAGTCATGTTCGCAACTGCTTGAAGAGTCTTCTTGAGAATCACATCGTAGTCCTTCGCCTCTTCTCTCGTGACCGTGATGAACAACGGATACATTATCTCATCTGATGAATGTCTGGAGCCCTGCAGTCGATGGATGATTGGTACAGCAAAGCAGTCCGCTTGCGGTGCATCCATGCCACCAGCCGGGACCTTTTCGCGCTTGCTCGCATAGGAGTTGTACTTGTCCGCCGTGGCAGGATTCGTTGGCACGCCGTCAAGCTCGTAAATGAAGATGTCATCGTGGCTTTTGATAGCTGCTTCTTGAAGGCTAAGCCGATCATCGAACACATTGTAGACCTTTTTATGCCATATTTCAACTGCCGTTGTTCGGCTAGCCTCGACGCCGGGGTGCTTGCTGGCGACGGACTCTTTGAGCGCCTTGACGGTGGCGTTGTTATCGATGTCCACGCGTTGGCGAACAGGCGGTCCTTGGAGAGGCACGAAGACGACTGTATGGTTGAAGCTCACATTGACGGGGAGCTGGACGGTGAGGAGGGAGTAAGGATCGAACGTGACGCTGACTTTCTCGCATTCAGGGCATTCCATTTTGTTCTTGTAGAAGCCGCTGAAAAGATCCATGGCGACGGAGTCGTTTCGTAAACGATGGTTGTTGCGGTACGTCTCACCTAGCTCAATGATGGCTTCTGGAAGGTGAACGGTAGAATCATCGGAATCTGGATTCTCGATATATGGCTTCTTCTTGATGCGGTTCAGATCTTCGTGAAGTGCGTCGACCAGAAAGCTGAGGAATTCCTGTGAGTCCTGCTGGCCATAGCCAGAGAACATTGGCTGTGCATTTCCAAGAGCTGTCTTGAAGTGGCTCGGCCTGAAGGAACTGTTGTTGTTGTTGCCGTAGATCCCCTCGATTACACTGTGGTATGCATTTGCCATGCGGCCATGGTGTCCAAGCGGATTGTCGTTGTTGATCTCCTTCTTGTATTTCTTGGTGAGGAAAAAGATGGCGAGCTCCTCGACGCTGCGAATGCATTGCAGAGCTGAATTCATGTAACAGGTATTGCCGAGGTTCTGCAATCCAACGACGCCAGGCGGTCGCCCGTCCTTTCTTGCTCGGCCTCGCGTCATCATGCGTTCGGGTGCAGGGCTTGTTCGACCGGACGCAGTCGTCGAGGCTGGTAATGAACCGGCTGACTTCGGAATCTTCAGGCTGTTCTGCGCGTCTGATTGAAACTGTCCTGCACGGGCGCCACCGAGGGTCTCCTCCAAGACGAGAGTCATATCTTCGTGGACACCAGCCATTTGCACATTCATGCTACCACCATTGAAGTTTGCGTTGCCAGTCTGATCCTTCAATTCCAGAGGCTCAAGATTCGTACCGCCCTTCATCTTGCTGAATGTCTCCGAGTCGAGGATCAGCTTTGGAGTGTTGCCAGTCGTGCTCGCAGGAGAAGTACTCCTCGAATCGGGTGGTGAAGGGACTCCAGATGGAGCACTGTCCGAGCGATCGGCTGCAGCAATCGTTGAATCAATCAAACGGAACACCTTGACCTTGGTCTCACGAGAAATGCCCGCTGCCTCCTTGCACCTAGCAAGGAAGTTTTGAACCTTTTCACTCTTGGACGATACCAGACGGACGGCATCGACTTCCTTGCGATCGCGTGCTTCTTTTTTCAGTTTCAGCGCGGGCAGAGATCCGGTCCCAGACTTCGGCTTGATGGCCTCCGCCTGCGAATCTGGCCGTGGGACCTTGCGGATGGTGACGACAGGAGGGTATAGCTCGTAGACGACGTTTTGCTGGTCGCTGCCGGGGGTGGCAGTATTATGTGCATACCGGATGATCGGCTTGGAATGGACGTGACCGTATTCGCTGATGATGTAGCCGTACGCATTGTAGGGCAGGATCTGTATCTCCGAATTGAGGGTGAGGCCAGGTTTGAGAGGAATGAAAGCTTCCTTCGACACATCCATCAGGTAGGGCTTCTCGAAGGCATCTCCGGGAACAATGTCAGAGTTGTCCATGGGTCCCACGAGTCCGTCGCGGGCTTCTTTTGGATACTCGCGGTTCTGCAAGCCTTCCGTGCTTCGTGAAAGGACCCGCTCGAGCCACTTTGACGACACAACGACTCCCTTGACGCCCTCATCCAACTGTGCTTGCCCTAGTCTTGTGACATGCGCGACCTGTTCATCAACTCGCTCAGTCGAATGTGGCTCTTTCTGCGAGGGTGGTAAGGGCTGATCGTCTACGGAAGCCTTCTCCGACACCTCCTCCAACAGGCTGGAAGCTGACGTGCTTGTCGAATCATTGCCGTTTGTCGAAGTAGAAGCACTGTTAATGTCCATCTCCTGCGTATCCATCGCAACACTCGCCGGTGTCATTCCCGACATTGCCGTATCCTCGACATGTGTGACCGTCTCTTGCTCTTGCTCATCCTCCACCGGGCGAGGCGTGCTCTCGTCCATCGCTGAGTCCACAACACCTTCCTCCATCGCTGTAGCACTCCTCTTTGCCGGACTCGCACTCCTCGCCCCCACCACTCTACCCGCACCAGTCAAGGAACGTTCACTTCCATTCTCGCTCCCTGCCATATTGTCCACGCCACCTTCAAAGCCTCCCACAGTGCCCTCTTCTCGACTCGGCAGCACTTCGTCGTGCAAATGTGGTGGAAGGAATCTCGGCGGCGGAGTGGGGCGCTGGTAGACGGCACTGCTCAACAGCGGCGACGATGGTGTCGCAGTGCCGTGTTGCGCAGGCGAAGAGGAAGTCGGCGGAGGAGTCGATCCAGTGGTGAGTATTTCGGGCGCTGCCGCTTGTGAAGGTATCGCAGGCAGCGTTTGCGTTGGTGATGAAGTGCGTTCGCGAGTTTGGCTCTGCGGTGACGGGGTTGTGGAGGGCGAAGCAGAGGATTGCGCAAAAGGAGCAAGCTTGCGCTTTTTCTGCGACGAAGCCGTCTTGGCGAGAGACTGCTCACAACTGAGCAGCCTCTAGAATGAGTAGGGAGTGGTATAGAAGTGAAGGAAGGAGAGGAAGAAAGAAAAAGATTGGCGTTGCTTGGAGGCGGAATGCGTCGTGGTCGTGAGGATCGTAAGTATCGCCAATGGAGATGAATGCGTGAAGTCGGTGAAGTCGTGTCGTTTGGCGAGGGAGAGGTCGTGGTGAAGGAGGTGGTCGATGTTTCCATCTGCGACTGGCGCAAGAAGAGGTCGAGATGCAGGTCAGGTAACACGAGGGCTTGGCTTAAGCTTTGCGGTGATGTTGTGGCGTTTTCTCGCGACGGGAGGGAGGCACTTCCGGGACGCGTCCGTTCGTGAAGCACGTGAAGATGTTGTGAAATGGTGAGGTTGTTGTACTGAAGAGGAGTATATACAGTCCGACAACTGCCAAATGTCATATTACCTTACCCACCGTCACTTCTCTCCTATTGTGAACATATTCAGAAACTCCACAATAGACGGAAAGCGCGAAACAACGGGGTCAAGCTCAAGTTGTGCCTGAGGCCCTTTCAAAGGCAAGAGGACGTCGCATGTGAAAGTGTGCTTAAATTGTTGAGATCCATGCATGAAATGCCAGATTGAACTCCATCTCAGATCCAACGAGATCGCAAAGTAGATTGCCCAGATATCCCATGCCATGCAGATGCCACGCCAACTCGCAAAAAGTACTTACAGCACGCATCCTAAACAGCAAGGAAACACCCGCTGAAACGCAACAGATCGACCACTCTGCTCATCTTCTCTTCGTCCCAGCGCCCCTCCCCGCTCGTTCCCGATCCTGCTCCTCCTTGACATACCTCACAAAAGTCTTCTTATGCACCATGCCCGCATACTTGCCCTCACACGTCACACAAATATACCTCAACCCCAACTTCACAAAACACTCAAAGACCAGGTCCATCGGGCTCGTGATATCGAGACTGACAGGCGAGGGGTCGATATATCGCGTGAAATCCGTGAGGTCGGGTCCGCCGTCTTCTTCTTCTTCTTCTTCTTCGTCGGGAGAAGTGGCAGAGGAGGGTTCGACTTCGTGCGTGGCGCTGTCGATGCGGGAGCTAGAAGTTGGACCGGTCTTGTTGGCTGCGGTTGTTGTGCGCTCCGACGAGGTCGTATCGGTACGAGATAAGTATTCTTCACTTCCTCCTTCGATGATCGTGTGGTCATCTCCATCTCCATCTGCGACATCTACGAGCAGCGCTTCCTCCCTCTGCGTCACCGCCGAGTTGGGCCGTTTGTTCTTGTCCTCTCTCGGTGCTCTCGCGTCCATCAAACACATCACTTCGTCCTCGCTTTCCAGCAAGTCCAATGCGAATTCCAAGTCCGGGCCAGGAATCAATCCAACCAGAACGTCGTGTCTCAAGATTGGCAGTCCGCCGTCGATTTCGCCCGCCATGTGCAAGTACTCCAGCTGAAATCTGAGCTGCTTCGCGGGCACGAACGCACTGGCTGTGATGTCGATGTAGCGATTCTGATTCGGTGCGGTGGTGATATCGCCTAGATCAGTGGTGAAGACTGGTCTGACTTTGTGATCGAGGTAAGGGTAAGCGTTCATGTCAGTAAGAAGGTCATAGATAGAAAGTGGCTCGAGAGCATCCGCAGTCCACTTGGCAATCAGCACGCCCATGGCGAAAGGCAGGACGTGTTCGAGACTGCCCGTCAATTCGAAGAGTATGACTGCCAGCGTGACCGACAAGCGAGTGACGCCACACATAGTCGCTCCAGCTGCGACGAGAGCGTACACGCCCGGCACAACGCAGGCTTCAGGGGAGCCATTGCTTGAACAGCCGATGGAGAGAGCGAGATCCGGGTAGCGCAGAATGATGAGCTGGACGATGTGGCCGACAATCCGACCAAGAAGACCGCCGACCACCATAGAGGGAACGTAAATGCCAGCAGGAACTTTGATGCCGAATGTGACAACGGTAAGGATGGCTTTGATGAAGAAGGCCGCGAACAGGTAGCGGATTGTCTCGGGAATGTTTTCTTGAGTCGGACAGAGTCCGGTGCCTGTGTCGGAGAAGGCATCGCAGGGCGCCGCGAGTTCGTAGAGCAGTTCCGCCACTGGGATACGTGTATAGCGATTCCAGAAACTGACAAGCCCGGTGACGACTGCGACGATGAAGACTTCCAGCATGGGGTAACTCTTGATCATGGCTGAGCGACGGAAAGTCTTCGCCCAGATGCGGGAAGCCTTGATGAAGAGTGCGCCTAGCGTGCCACCCATCACACCTAGTGCGGCGAAGATGATGATTTCGAACAAGTTCCAGTCGTTGACATATCGTACTTGGAAGAGCACAATTTTGTTGGTGCCGTATGGGTTGAGGAACTTCAATGATAGCGCCGCGGCGATACAGCAGAAGAAGGTCCTGAACATGGTCTTGGGCGGAAAGTAGTAGCTCACTTCTTCCAGACTGAATAGCACGCCGCCGATCGGAGCGCCGAATGCCACTGCTACACCAGCTGCGGCGGACGCCGAGAGCACTTCTCGTCGTTTAGCGTCGTTGTTGCGGTACTTGGATGACACGCGAGACGCAATATTTCCGATACACGCTGCGATGTGCACGTAAGGACCCTCTTTGCCGACCGAGAGTCCGGAGCCAACGCTGAGAATCAGACCGACTGTCTTGTAGACCAGTGTCTGCGCACCCAGGTAGCCGTGCAGCACGAAGCCTGAGAGAATCACTCTGACCTCTGCCACTCCACTTCCGGCTGCAGGGTAGTACACGACGGGCGGTCGCTTGGCCGCTTCCTGAAATCGTTTCGTTGGACTCATTGTGCCCGGTCCACCACCTTCAGTCCTTCCCTTGCCAGAATCATGCCTCTCAGCTCCCAGATTCTCATCCAGGGTGCTTAACGAGATTGCCGAAGATATTGTTGTCTTGGTTCTCAGCGTCACCACACACGCAGCCAACGCCAACAGCACAACCCAACCCACGAATGCAGCAAAGTCCAGCCAAAGCTTCCCACTCTCGTCCTGTCCGCCGTCGATCAGTCTCGACCACCTAGACCAATCCTCGCACGCACTCGCTCCGGAACAGCACTGCCTCTTACTGAAGTACCAGCGAGTCGAACAGTATCCCGTCTTCCAGTCGAAGATCTTGGCTTCGGTCACATCAATCATGTATGCGAATCCCGCGGTGACACAACCGATGACAAACACCAGCAACCAGCCCTGAGCACCATCGAAGAAAGCCTTGACCCTCCCTCGAAAGTCCCGTCGACTCCGTAACTCTTTCACTCGATATGCGTCCGCAATGCTATCATGCACCCAGTCCGTAGACGTGAACTGATCGTACCACACGCGATCATCCCAGTATAGACTCCTCTTCGATGCCGTCACATTGGAAGTGCTCGCTTCTCCGCCCGCTGCACGAGCTTCCTCTTCATCCCCAGCACTACCAAGCGCTTTCATCAATCCTCTCGCGAATGATCCCCTTCGACTCCCTAGTGGTCCTCGCACTGAGTTCACGTACGAATGTGATCGGGTGAATGGGAATCGCGGTGTACCCGGCACACTCGTTCCTCGATATCCTGCTCGCGACACCTCTGGACTCGACAAGAGCGGCGTCTGCTCTGTCGCTGCCTGGCCATGTTGTGTTCCTGCTGTTCCTGTTCTGTCGCTTCTAGGTACTCGCAGCCTCAAGTCGGCCTCCGATCTTCTTTGCAGTCCTCTTCGAGATCGAACTGTGCGTGGAGATGACAGATTCGATGCAGGCGTTTGTGAGGATTGTAATGCATTGCGGTAGGCATTTCGAATCGCTTCCGCTTGTTGTTCGTCGAAGTCGTCGTATCCGTGTCGGGAGTATATTGGGTCAGCGGACTCGGAACGGGAAGAAGGTGCGACGCTGGAGGATCGAGAGGCGAGAGATTGGTAAGAGGCAACTGATTTGGGCATGTTGTAGCAGCCCGGAGCTGGAAGGGTTGACGTGAGGTTGACGTTAGTCGAACGGGTGGCTTTGGTGGGGTCGGGGAGTTCTGCGGAGTCGAGGGTTCATGGGGAGCTACCTATACACCTGGATGGACTTCCATACCGATGTACATGGGAGGAGAAGGGGGACGATGGAGGACACCGAGCTGGCCTCGTCAAGTAGAGGAGATAGGAGGAGCGGAGGTCAGTCTGCCAACGCCAGGAGGTCAGGGTGTGGTGATTGCGTGCCCCGGTCGGTCGGTATCTTTCGTGATGGATCCGCTTTGACATCCGCTCCGTCAAGTCACAGGGACTGTCGTTGTTGATCCCGGAACGCCTCGAGGGTCTCTTTGCTGTGATGGTGCACAAGCGAAACACGCGGCGGACTGGACTCGGACTAGGATGGAGCTTGGTGCTTGGGTGCATGTATAGATAGGCGGAGCTGAATGTCAAGCCAAGAGGAGCGATACGACAGTCGAGTCTAGTCCGTGGCGGAGTGTGTGGGAGCTGCGTAGGCGTGTGGGTGAAGATGTGAATGGATCACGGGGAGGGATGACAGAATCACTGTGCCGCCTGGTCGTCTGTTTGGATGCAAAGACGTAGGAGGGACACGTGAAGGCAGAGGAGGAAAGTCTTCTGGGCATATGTCTTTGGTGAACGAGACGAATCATCTACAGTTGGCATGAGGCTTGCCGTGACGTTCTCATCGCGGAGACGGGCGTACCACAAGACAGGCCGAGTGCGTACGACAGCTTCGCATCTGATCTACGCCCAAGACCTTCGCACGTGCTTGTACCGCGGGTCATCAAGAAAATTGTGTGATCAATGTACTCGCTCGAAAAAAGGTGTGCCAACCAAATCCTCCCGCTCTCATGCGGACCCCATGTCACCTGCACGGCTGCAGCTGCACCTCAAGAGCTTCGTCAAAGTACAGCCTGAGATCTGCCGGCGGGGTGGGGGTGGGTTTCGAAACACCCATCCACTGCTGAATAATGACGACGATTGTGTGCTTGTGACAGGGCTAATTTGGTTCGGGGTGGAGGTTGCACAAGGTATCCTGGGGATACATTCGAATGGTTCAAGAACAACGCCTCTAAGAATGCCCGCATGTGTGTAATGGTACATTGATGAACGGCCATGTAATGCTTCGTTGCATTGTCCATGACAGCCATCCGGAACGTTACACACAATTTGATCCATCGCTACCTTACCTCCACAAGCGTCCCATTCCAAGAGAGTCTTCACCTCGACCTCACCTCATGCCATCCGTCCATGGACATGAATCTTCCCGCGCTGAAGCATCCACCATTCACACCGCCCAGCTATCCCCTATCGCAAGTAGTCGTGAACGGGTCCCCGCAACACTCGTGGAACTTGCTGCAACCATACCAGCAGCAGCCGATCCCCTTTCTCTTGTCACAGCAGGGCGCGAACTCGCCCTGCGAGCTGAAGCAGTCGTTGTCGTCGCGACAATTGCGGGCGAACAAGTGCCTCTCGAGCGGCTCCGGAGCAACTGATGCCACTGCGAGGAATCAGCGAATTGAAGTTCTCTGAGTGATGGTGCAGGTGGGTGAGGCGACGTACCGAATGCACAGGCGAGTACCAGAGCGAGTTGAGAGAAGTGCATGTTGGGGGTTGTATTTCGGTTTGGTTGGAGTCGAGTGACGAAGGATTGGTGGTTTGGTTTGCCGGTGCTCGCGGGGAATGCTGCGAAGGCGATGAAGGGAGATGGGAGATGGGAGATGCTGAAAGAAACAACTCTTGCTCGCCTCCTTAAGTAGTACGCGGCCATTACGGTGGAGGGAACTTTCGATAGTCTGGAATGCTGTCCGTGCCCACACTTGTTTGGCAGTTCGCTGTCATTCGATGGAAGGTTTGGCCATGTACTGGGTGGTGGCTTCAATCCCCAGAGGTCCAGGCGTAGAAGACCTTCAGCGAGAACGTCGGCATGATGGAGACATACTCTATTGGCTCTTTCCCCTGGTCCAATACCAGCGGGCAGCAGCGAAGACGAGGAATATGTCTCAGTTGAATGCCTAGGTGTGGAAGACCTTCGGCGAGGAAATCGACATGGTGGAAAATGGTCTCGTTAGCTTTTCGCCCTGGTCCAATACAGGCGGTCAGCGTTGAAGACGAGCGATATGTCTCAGTTGAATGCCTACATAGGTGTGGAAGATCTTCGGCGAGGAAATCAACATGGTGGAAAATGGTGTCGTTGGCTTTTCGCCCTGGTCCAATACAGGCGGTCAGCGGTGAAGACGAGCGATATGTCTCAGATGACTGCCTAGACATGCAAGACCTTCGGCACGACCGTCGGCATGATAGAAACTGGCCATATCATACTGTCTTCCCTCGTCTCATACCCTCGTCTCATACCAGCGATCAGCGGTGAAGACGAGCGTTGTGTCCAATTTGAATACCTTGATGGTCCTCCTGGACAGATGGACATGCTTCAAACGGACGGCACTTTGACGCTACCACACGCTATAGGTGAGCTCTGAGTTCAAAGTGAGATATTGGGCCAAGGACCGAGGAGGAGGGGAATTTTGCAAGGCACCAATCAATGTGCGGACCGGATCCGGGTCGAAGCTGTCCCTTGATTCGACTGAAATGAGGTTCGAAGGCATTTCCAAAGCGTCGATAGTCCCAGCATAGTTCTACAGCGTGTTGGCACATTGGAGTGGTCGGGAGCATGGGCTGAGAACGCTGGTTCGCAGGCAAGTGAGACCAATAAAACCGTGATCCTGGCCCAGACCCTGCGTCCAGAGCTGGCCATGCCGATATACTAACATGCTGTAGTCGATGCTAAAGTAACGTTCCCGGGTCCGCAGAACTTAGAAGGCCATAGCTCTACTTCGCTTGCTCGGTTTGCAGCATGGGCTTGTACGGGTGTCTCGGGTGGCTCTGTACGTTCGAACTCAAAGATTGATGTCTGCGACTATCAGCGGGTCGGCGGCCGATATTCTAGCGAGACATCAGTGCAGCAGCGCGAGCATTGCCGGATGATGAGCATCATTGCGAATTCAAGAGCATGCCTCCAGGGCAGGTCTTTCGAAAGCCTGCAATCAGGCCTCGAATCCGATGTGCGGACCGTCTCGCTGATTTTTCGTTCGGCAAGTTCAACAAAGGTCTCATGGCATCGTCGTCGGGCGACTGTCGATATCGGCCGGTTCTTGACGGGGTGAGGCGCGCATGCAACTCTGTATGCTGTCGAGCGCGAGGAAGGAACTGGCGGGAGAACTATACGCGATATTCGGGCGCGCTCTCTCTTTTGCAAGGACGCAGCTGCCGAAGCGCGACTGCCGAAGCAATTTCGAACAGAGTCTCACTTTCGGCTTCTCTTCTGTGCGGAATCCGGTTCAGAAATGTCGCTATCGTCGTCGTTGTCGTGAGGGGGCATGTCTATCTGTCTTGCTCGATCGCGAAGAAAGGGCGGTATGACATCTGCGTCGACCGTACCACATACTATATCTCAGGGGTCGGAAAGCAGGCATGGCATCTCGTTCCTCAACCTCTTCTTCGCTTGGACATGCCAGACAGGCCACAGTGAATGGTTTCACACAAGATTTTCTCACAAGCTCACTCCGTAATATCGTGTGATCGCCGCCAATACCATGGCGTTCAACTCCGCTCTGCTGTTCGATAAGCCCGAGTACTCGGACATCGTTGTCAGCTACGGCGGCCAAACTACCTTCTGCCACAAGATGATCCTCTGCACCTCATCCGACTACTTCAAAAGCCTTTGCGGTCCAGGATCTCGTTTTGCTGTTAGCTACCACAGTCTCTCATATGAGGAACGGAAGAGAGGCTGAGTACTCAATACAGGAAAGCAAGCAGGACACAATCGAGCTCAAAGAAGATGATCCGACTGCCGTCTACGTGCTTCTATGCACCGTCTATGGAACGGAGCTCCCTCCTGGCACTGAAAAGGACTGGCCTCTTCAGCTGGAACTCTCGAAAGTTGCAAAGAAATACTTGTACCCGGTCATCTACCAAGCAGCCATCAAGACGCTAAGCGATCTGCTCGGCGACATCAGCGACCCACTGGTCATCTTCTACGCTGTTCTACACATGCAGGGCATGAGCGATGACGAGACAGTCCTAGCGATGGCCGATGATCTCGAACAGCATCACATCTTAGAACTGCTCAAGGTCCCCGAATTCCGAGCTTGGATCTCCAAGGATCCAGCGCGGATGTGGAAGTATATGGACCAACTAGCAGACTTCAAGGACGGGACGGAGCTACACCGGTATGTTTACTGTCAAAGGTGCCAAGTCGCAATTCTTCATCCGTCGCCCAATGCATACTGCACGAAATGCTCGCAACCTACCACTGCTTGGCTCAATTGCTGGTCTCCTCCTGGATGTAAACTCCTTACGCCTCGGGATGGCGGAACGCCGCTGCGGGCATCGGGAAACACACTTCGGGGCGGCAGGCCTGCCGGTCCGCGACCCAACTGACATGCCATTGCCTTCGTGGATGCATGCAAATTCAATAACAAGATTCGGACTTCAAAAGCTACAGGTGTACCCCAGAGCGCGCTATTTCTGCGCACTGCTGGCCGGCAATGAGCTTACTGGCGTGTCCGCCGGGTTACTGCCTGGCGCAAGAAGCAAGATGCAGCGGGCGGAATGTGCAATTGGCACTGAAAGCAGAACTCTTCAAGCAATAGTCCTTGGGAGTGCTCACAGTTCGCATCTTCGGACAGCGAATTTCTATCGGCGTCTTTCGCGGACTCGCGGCCACACAGCTCAATCAGAATCGCACAAATCTATGACCGCAATCGGCTTCCTCTTCGCCACAGGCTGAGCCTCAACCGCATCCTCCGCTCTCCTCTTCCCCGCAGACCCAGCGCCCTCGATCACACCAGCATTCTGCTGCACCTCCCGCAACGCCGGCCGTTGCAACAGCAATGCAGCCGGCACCCTACTCCAATCAACCACCACATCCCACAAGTTCATCACTCGCTCAAAGTCATCCCCCAAAGCCAGCCTGAGGAAGTCCTGTCTGAGACCGCGGAGTTCGTGGACGAGATGTGTCACACGAGTGACCCAAGCACCCCACGCTTCGCCGACGACGTCAGCCTTCGTCACGACCAGCGTTTGCGGATTGCCGCCTCGTTCTGTCTCGTGTTTGCAGCGTTGGCCTGACAGGTTCTCGTGAAGGTGACGACGCCGTTGTTTGGCTACTGAGAAGCGGCCGACACGCTGGGTGGGGTCGCGGAGGAATGCGTTCAGGGAGGAGTAGTCCCGGCAGGAGCATCGCACGCCCGGACGAGCCCAGTTGCCGGATGAAGCCGGTTGTTTTGGGATGGTTCGGACGATGAGGTCTACAAGCGTATCCGTGATGATGCTCGACAGTGCAGTCTTAACGCTAGGCTGGAGAGGATCTCCACAAGCAAGCTCCGGCACTTCCCGACCAAACTCTCGCAAGAGTTCGCGGATGAATGGCAGGTAGATTCTCTGAAGCTGTGCGGGTGGAGTCGCCTTTGCACCGATTTTGAGCTGCTGGAGAATGTTTGCGTCGACTTCTGGCATCTGCAAGTTCAAGCCGTAGATGACGACGTCTGCCGACAGAACACTGATTCTACCCTCCGCGTCAACTGTCGGGTCTGACTGTGGGCGGGGGGGAGTACGCATGTAGCTCCGAGTTGGCTCCTTGTCCGGCGATAAGGAGAGATTGAAACTTGCTCTGGGCGAGAACTTCAGGTAAAGCGCCTTTGTCGCGTCGCTGTCGAAGATTTCGCCTTGATCAATGCAAATGGAGCCAATTAGTGCCGCTGTGAAACGGCCGTGCTTCGATGATAGTCGGCTGATACCAGGAAAGATCCTGCAGTGAGAAAGTCAGTGTGTACGTCGTTACGCCGACGAGTTGCCTCAAACTTACCGCTGCCGGACCAGTTCTTCCTGGTGGCAAGTCTTGAGCATCTCAAAGACGGCAAATCCATCCTGCTCGTCAGCCTTTGGCGAGGTCTCCAGAACTTGCGCCAAGGAGTCGATCGTCCAATCTTCACGGATCCCGCTGTCCATCACCCCAATGTCGCACAGGAGTCGATATCGCGTAGCGAACGTATCGTAAGCTCCGACTGCTTGTTTCAGACTGCGAATCGGTTAGCATGTGCAGTGTAACTGTACTTTCGTTGTGATGCTTACATTTGCAACAACTCCTGTCGATTGACTGGCTCGGCTGCCATCATTGCGTCTCGCAGCTTTTGTATGGCATCGAGCGACAATCTCTCTTCACGCAGCGCACAGCTTGCAGGACCATCGTGAGATCTTCAAGCCAGTGAGCCGCAACTATGATCTTCCCCATCACGGTGTCGTTATACTGTTGCGAGTACGTCCAGCCCCAGTCCTGTGGTGTTGTCCCTTGGGCGCTTCGCACCTTTCCTGGGAGCTTCTTAGCGTTGGCGTCCAGAAAGAAGTTACAAATGTCCCGAAGTCTCCCCTTGGCGTCTTGATCTTCGGGCTGAGCCTGCGACTGCTTTGTGAGTGCGAGTACCAGCGAGAGTGCAACAGGGCTCAGCGATGGCCTCCCACGATACTCGATGTTGTGAATTGGTTCACGAAAGCATCTGGTCAGGAAGTCCACGAGCACATTGTTTCTGACCAGCACGATCACCTGCGAAGTGTTAGCTATACCTATCTTACTCTAAAGTAGACGCAGGCCCGTACAGTGTCTCGGTACCAGAATTTATCTTCGGCTCCAGCATTACCAGTGTAGTTCTCACGCTCAGCGTCGTCCGGTTCCCGATCATCATCGAACACATCGGCTTGAAGCGGATTCGACTCTTTTGTCAAGACCGCCGACACGAGCGGCGTGCCTGAGATGTCGAATACTTGCTTGAGCTCAACGATGTCATCGAATACCTCGTCTTCGCCCTCATGTACGAAGCGTTCCATCGTCGCTAGCAGCACAGTGAAACCATATTGGCGACTCAAGGTTTGCAGTGCTTCAGCTTTCGCAAGATCGGCAGTCTGGAGTCGCTTGATTCCGAGACTAGCTTCGGTGTATTGGTGCTCCAGTCGATAGATCAGTTCTCGTGGCCAGTCCTGTTCCTTGGCAGGAAGCGCTCCCATGTCGAGTCTCGTCCATTTCTGAATTGCTGCATAGAGGGGCAATAGCCGCTTTATCTCGTCTACAGATTGCCCAGCAGCAGGTAGCGTGACCGAGCAATCATCCAAATCCTCACGCACCAGGTTGTACGTAAGGACAAGTCGATAGCCGTCCAGGACCGGCTTAATCTCATGCTGCACATTGGAGTACCAGCAGAGATATGATGGGTGCGACTCTGCGGTACTGATCCGCATTATACCATCATGGCTCAGCCAGACGTCTCCGCCCACATGAGGCGAAGGCAAGCATACGACCAGGGTGGCGAACATGCCGGGACATTTCTCGGAGCTCGCTAAGGTCAGCTGGGTGGACTGATTTTCGGGGATGTGCCACTCACTCAACATGCGGCTTGAACATGGCACCTTTCTCGTATAGAAGCATCTTATACAGGTCGGCTCTGACAGGCACGCTGCCAGCCACGCCAAGCTCACTCATTGCAGTTCGCACCGTGTTCCTCACCAGCTGGCGAAACGCTCGGTTCTGGACTGTGAAGTCCGCTGCATTGAGCTCCCATGTTCGACGTACCGCAGTGTCGATGATCGTTTGCTCCTTCTTGCCGAATGGGGCTTGATGACTTGCAGCAATGATTCTTTGTGCGTCAAGCTCGCTCAGCGGGAGTACGATCGGGCCAGATTCGTCAATTGACAGCTGAGGATCGGCGAATGGGCCAGTGAGTGGTCCTGAAGCCGCCCATTTGCTCCGTGTAGCCTTGCAGATACCACCAATGGCATTGCAGATTTCATCCTGCATTGGCAGCTTCTCGATCTTGCCTCGCTGTCGAGGCTGAGGTTCACTTCCCGGCGTTTCGTCGATCCAGCGAGGCAGACCATCTGGAGCAAAGAAACTGTCCTCATCATCATCGGAAGAGTGCCGCTCATAGAAGCATCGCATGTTGAAGATCTTACAGTGGATTGATTGATGAATTTAAAGAGCGAACATGTCGATGGGAACGACATTCTGTCAGAGTAGAACCAGCAGACGCGTCGGACGCGTCTCGTAAGATTGACTTTCATCGACAGGCATCACGGAATGGACAGGTCGGAAATGTGTACTTCCTCTCGACCCGCGTTGTCGTGACGGAATCAGAGCCTCCATCATGCAACCGGGCGGAAATTGGCCATGCCGTACACTGGCACAGTCGAATGATTTGATGGCTGCAAGTCAGTCAAGTCAAGAGGATGGGACTAAGGTACGTTCGTGGAAGAGACCTCATTAGATTGCCCGCTGCTTAGTCACCCGGAGGGAGGTCCGGCGTATGTTCCGCCGGCCTTCTTTCGCTCTTCCATCTTCACTCATGCTCTGCCATCAATGCCTTCAGTCCTTCACAGCGTCGGAAAGCTTCCACGGTCTCTCCTCTCCAATAGACACTCGAAGACGAAGGCTCTATCATCTGCCTGCCCAACCTTGATGATATGCGATGAGCACTCCTGTATTACTTGGACTAAACGAAGCCTCCTCTGGAGCCCTTTGTGAAACCCGTTGACGATGCGCGGATCGAGGCCTGGAAAAAGTCTCTTCGGCTGAAGCGCTTCTCTCCTGACTACCATTGAGCTGACAAGTGAAGCTTGTCTAATCGAAAAATGCATGGCATATTCCGCATGCCACTTGCAATCCGTGGTTCGACATAGTCATTTCCGAGAACCGTGCCATATAAGGTACTTCTCCGGTAAGACGACCTCTCATTGCCTCTCACAATCGCTTCATCCATATCTCTCACTTGCAGATTTCCACGACCACATCGAGCCTACCGCAACATGCACGACAATGAAGACATGGCCGTCAACACACCGCCAGCCACCTTGGAAACTCTGGACAAGCAGCCGACACAGAATGAGATACGCAATGCCGTCGACAGCATCAGTGTGCTGCCTCCCGGAAGACCGTGGCTGTCAGACCGACCATATACGAACAGGAGCAATTTTTACCGCTCCGCACGGCACTTTCCAAGTGGACACAGGTGAAGCTCGATGAGCCTTCTATCATCGAGCCGGACGATCCGGACTGGCCGAGAGAGCTGATCTATAGACTGGATCTCCCGTATACAGAGGCCAGCATCAGCGTGGACCAATTGCAAGGCGCCAGTATTGCCCGAGCTGAGATATTGGAATATTTTGGACGGCAGCAAGGATTCACCGTGTTGCTCGCTGCCATGGAACACCGTGAGAACGTCGTTGAGCTCAAGAAAGTCTTCTATCCCTCTGGCACCCCTCTTGTCTCGATGTTGCCAGTGAGGGAAGCAGACATACTGCAGCCCGATGCCTTTAGCGGCGACTTTGGACCTCACGGAGTCGGCCTTGAGTCGCACGCTGGTAGTCGTGCACGGCGCCTCGAGAGCTTGAATCGGGGTATTGTATGTTCTCCGTCCTCAACAACTCGTCGTCCACTGACGCTCCGCAGGTATTGGTCCTCGTGAGGGACGACATGCTTGCTGCTTTCCTGACTAAATCTTTGCGGGCGACTGATCTGCATCGTTCGCAAGCGTCCTGGGACGCTATTGCCAGCTCACTGATAAGTGCTCTGAACTCGAGGATGTTTGAACGGCCAGGCGTCATATTCGTGGAGGAAGTACAGCGCGATGTCTGTACTTATATCCTTCAGATCAACTTGGCACAGAAAGCCGAGACGGAACAGAAGATGAAGGACGGAGAGCCACAGGCACAGATATTGTATTCCACTGATGCCCTGTTAGCGCAAGTTGTCTACATCGGTTGTGCGTATGAAGATGCTACGCTAGTTGGATATGCCGTGACTTGCACCAGGGATAGATTACAAGACGATGTGATCCAGCAGGTCCGCGAGACGACGCTGGCCGCCGATGCAGCCAAACAAGAAGCGCTCTTTCAGATGTGAGCTTCAATACGATGTCCAGTGAAACGGAGTTCTGACACAACTCGCAGACTACGGCGCGCGGTCGAGCCTTACGACACATTCTCCGAGCGCCACCGCCTTCTCTGCAGCATTCAGGCTATCGGTGACTGGATCGAGGCTCCCGAGACGTGGGCACTAGAGTCGCTCGCGGAAGGGCTGGAGTCAGCGACAACAGTCGATGAAGACGACGGCTTCACGGTGTATGAGGTGCTCGGCGACTACCATATGGAAGAGGTAGTCCAGCAGCGGTAAAGCGGCGAATATCGTTGTCGCAAGACTCGGCATGCTGACTGGTTCTGCAGTATTGTTCCTGCCGCTCAGCGACTAGCATCTACCCACGGCCGGTTCATCGTAGCCGTACTCGGCTCTGTCTGCAACGAGGACTCGGTTGTGGGAGAGGAGTTGCAGAAAGTGCTCTTCACGCGGTTGCATGCCTCTGCAAGTCTTGACATTTGTAAGACTTCCAACGAGCGAGCTTCAGATGCTACGAACAGCGACAGCAACCCATATCCGGAGCCGGTCGGTAGTGAGTGTGGCATGGCCAATCTGCTGGTTACCACTGTCATGTACGGTCTGCGTCTACAGTCGCCCGAGATCAACGCCACCATGCTGCATCAACTCGCCAAGGCGGTCGAGATCACTCCTCCCACTCAGCTCAAAATCTTATACATGCCATTCGTGCGAGAGCTCCTATCGACTTACGACGAATTGTATGGAGAGGAAGACGAAGACCTCAAAATGCTGCTTTCAAAGATCATCACAAACACGATCGAGCAGCTCATCGTCCGTTTCGTAGGGAAACAGCGGCCCGCCCACGGGGAGGATGATGTTTGGATCGATCGCGCTGGAAGGTTCTCGGCTGAGCTTCGTGGACTTCAACAGGACATTCTCGGACAGGTTCTTGGCGGACAATATGAGCGTCTGCTGAATTTGTGGGACGTCGTTGTCGTTTGGGATAGAGTGCCGGTTTAACTGCAGATATCAGCGACGATGGAGAGAGATCGGGACATCAATATTTTTGCTGATTCTGGAATCACAAGTAAGAGGCCCGCCGAGGGCATCATGGAGGCTCAACCGAGTTCGAAGGGGCTGGCATATACACTCGATGATCTACTGGAGGTTGATTGAAGTCGCTCGTCAAGATTGGAGCTAGAGCGTCTAGCAAACTTCCCGGAAAACATCACAGTACAAT
This sequence comes from Zymoseptoria pseudotritici STIR04_4.3.1, assembly GCA_000223685.2. Taxonomy (NCBI): domain Eukaryota; kingdom Fungi; phylum Ascomycota; class Dothideomycetes; order Mycosphaerellales; family Mycosphaerellaceae; genus Zymoseptoria; species Zymoseptoria pseudotritici. The sequence continues at coordinate 103,362 of AFIR01000785.1, forward strand.
CGTATGCTCTAGCAGACGTGCCCAACATCGGCCCGATCACTTCGACATCTCCGAGGACACCGCGATGAATTCACCAGAAGGCCACACCCAATGACTCGGTAGCCATTCCCCGAAGAGTCTTTGCACACCCGGTGGGAGAGCTCAAGGCTCTAATGTTGCAGTCCGTTACTTCGTCTCACGGTGTTTTCTTTGGCAGCGAGCTTGTCATGCTCGCGAGATGGGCATCGACTGTCTTGTCGAATCTGTTCTCATAAGACGAATCAGAAGTCAAGATGTAGGTCTTGCGGGAAAGCAATGCCGCCTGTTCTCGGCCTGCTCTCTGAAGTGAGCAGTGTTCAGCCGAAAGCCCGTTCGTCGCTCGGGTCCTTCCTCTTTTCTCCATCAACGGACGGGTGCATCTTCCATTGACAGATGACGACTCGTGGCCCGATCATCGGGCTGCAGATGCACCATGTCCCATGCACGATGGCGCCTCGGAGCCTTGAGAAACGCTTTTATCAGACAATTTCAGTATCAGAATGTGTTGCAGCTATCGTCTTATCATTGACAACGAGGTACGGCTACCATGGCAGATATTCGGTAGGCTTGCATCGGCCGTAAAATCACAGCCATCATTGACGGTGGTGTGACAAGAAATGGCAATTTGACCTTGATGGCGAAAATCTGCCCACGACACTGCCGCGACTCTGCATCCATCCCGGTCCTCCGCCCATCATTATTCTCCATCCAGGTGATGACCTTTCTTCTCGAAAATCACGCATAATGAACAAGATGTAGACATCTCTCCCGTACTTCCAGAGCTCATATCTTGAAGCATTTCCCTGCATTTCCGGCAAGCTTATTCCTTCTTCACAAATTCATCGCGGCAATGTCTTCTACACCAGCTCTGACAGGCTCGCCGTTTGGTCTACTTCCCACAGAGCTGAGGCTCAGCATATGGGAATATGCATTACATCGAGAGAGCGTGGTGCGACTCAACCTCGCCGATGCAGATGTCAACAGCGGCTCCACCATACCAGAGACGAACAAGACCGCATCATCCGCAGGCAAGGACGGTCTCGAACTCAATGTATATCCATCAGACGACAGCCGCCTCGTGAACAAGGGCTCGTCGACTCTGGCCCTGGCGCAGACCTGCAGGCAACTCCGCTATGAAGCTATGCCCATCTTCCTCGAAGCGAACTCCTTCATTGCTCATTGCCCGATCTTTGACAACTCAAACGGCCACGGCGAAGTCAAGTCTCAATCGGTGGAAAGCAGCCGAAAGCGCATTCAGAAATGGCAGTGGAGCCTCGACGACGAAGTCGAAGACTGGTCATCACGAGTCAGCAACCTCACTCTCGACCTTGGAGTCTGGCAGATCTGTGGTTGCAAGTCCTCCTCTCAAGCCCTCGTCGATGCCATGTGTGGATTCTCTGCCGACTTTCCTCCCTCGAGGAACCGGGAGTTGAAAGTCAAGATCGCGGTCCAATGGCGTGCAATCTGTCCCTGCTGTGAGCGAGGAACAGATGATGAGAGTACCTGGCCCTTCAAGTTCGAGATCGAACGAGGCAACAGCGATGCGTTCTTCCAGGCTGTCATCAAGACTTGTGAAGGCAAGGCGGAGTGGATTCTGAAGAGGCAGGGGATCTGTGGCAGGACGAGAGTGGCTTGGTTGATGCAGCTTGAGAGGACCAGTGCGAGGTTGGTGGAATTCTTTGGGGATTTGAAGCGGAGTGGAGAGCTTTGGATGGGAGAAGAGTGCTCGGGGGTGGTGGGCGAGGTGGAGGATGCTGAATCTCATTCGTGAGGAGATGGATCTACTTGTTTGTGAAGTGCACCCCGGTGATCAGCTAGTAAAGTCATTGGGCTGGTTAGATGCTGCGGCTGTCTGTAACCTCCACCACCGTGGCCCATCTTCACACCAGCACGAGGATTGCTTCCGGAACGACACCTTCACATCGAAGACCAAGCAATGCCTGCTCGTTGCCTTTGAAAATACAGCATCCTCAAAATGGTCTGTACCTCGACACATCTCCATCTGCCGCATAGTCTCCGAAGCAATACAGTGGCATGTTCTCCATCACGATCTCGAACCTTCTTTTCCTTTCCGTGCGCATGCACTCTTTGATCTTCTCAGCTTCCTCCGCTGTGATCGGGAACTCGCCCACCATAGCCTCAATCTCCTGCACCAATTCCGTCGGCATTTGTCTCGCTTCCCAGTCGATCCTGCCCAAACCTGCTTCGTACCACCAGTCGAATTGTTGAGGAGGCACATTCCGAGTGGAACAAATCCGATGGTGGGGATCTACAAGATGCAGCTTGAGCCACCTTCGACGTCCAGGGCGGGTAGGATCAAGCAGACTGAATTCTTCGGTACGATGTTGCATGACATTCGGGAAGGCGATCAGACGACCGTCTGGCGCAGCGACCGTCCCGAGAAACTGCAGTGCAGGTCCACCCGGCGAATTAATACACTCGCCGCTGTTGAGGTCGAGGTGAGAGTCGACACCGTAGATGTCCGCAAGAGGAGTGAGAGGGTGGAAAGGGTCAGAACCCGTATTCGTACCGTACACGTGCAAACGTTCGTCGAGGTGCGCTTCGACCCTGAAAGAGAGAGAACCAGAATTCGGAGAGGTGTTTTCGCTGCCGAAGTAGATGATTGTTGTTGCCACGATGTGGTCGTTTGAGAGACCAGATAGCTGCCACTCTGATCTGGATCGGTGCGGGTCGTCGGGTGTGAGATCGACACTACCAATTTCGACGACTACCTGGAGCCCGTTGTCCGCGAATTGTTCCTCAATGTCAATAGTGTAAAACTCGTGGTCTTCTTTGAGCGGATCATCGACCGTCTTGGCGTGGAGATAACCAGCATGACCAGGCACAACGCATCCATGATTTTTTCCCTTTCTCCAGTCTTCGTAGGAGAACGCAGCTCCCGGCTCAGGGTGCAGCCATCTTTTGGTGCGGTGATGTTTGGCCACGAGTGCCTCAGTTGGGTTGAGCGCATAACAGGAGCGACCTCTTCGGACCAACAGATCTGTTCCGAAAGGAGGATAGCTCGTCCATAAACTTGATTCTGAGGGAGCGCGGGAATTGTCTGGCCGTCGTAGAAATCGATCGAGTCGCTGTTTCGTCTCAGTGTACAAACTGCCTTGTCCTTGACCGAGGATACTCTCAAAGTCGTCGAGATCTTCTGAGTCTGGTAGTGGCGGGCTCCATTGCACTCCAAACGTCCGGATTCTCTCAGGTATCCTGCCCCTATATCTGTACGTCAAAACCTCGTTCCACGATCGTATAGACGCCTCGATACACTTCTCAATCGAACCGTAGAGCGACGCATGGTGTCTCGGATGCAGATTGTTGATATAGGACGAGATCCGGACCTTCGCCTTGCCGTTGCTGAAGAGCTCCTGTTTAATGTCAACCTCGCAGGGCAGCCACTGGTAGTCAGGAGAAAACCGACCACCGCGTTCCTCCCATGACCTCATTATGCCCCCAGAGCCTCTCCTCCCACATCTACCGCAATTCAGATTGCCTCTCCTCCGATGATAAGAGCCAGGAAGAGGCGACAAAGATCGCTCGGTCCCATCGCAATTTTTCCTGCCTGGCCATCTCCCTAAGCACCTCCAGATCTGCTCTCGAGATCTCTCACCTTGTTGCGCAAAGTTGACGGCATTCAAGCGGCCGACGACTCCTCCATCGCACAGCACACGAGTCTTGCCGTGTACAAGAGGGAACATGTCCGGATCGACGAGACTTCCGCCTTCCTCGCAAGCAAGACGTTCGACCTCACCTGCAATCTTGTCCAGTAACCCAGCTGGGATCAGCTCGTCTGACTTACAGATCCGCGACGAAGAGTCAAACACCAGAGTCAAACCTGTCTTCTGATGATACTCTGCCTTGTCGCGCAGCTCCTTGTAGCACCAATCCCACGCAGCGGCACTGATCAGATGACTTCGCGCCGCCTCTTCAGCCCACAACACAGTCCGAGACAGATGGTGAGCTTCTTCAAACCACCCTGGTCGATCGGTGATGCAGTTCATGAACCTCAGCATTTCCATCTCCCTCGCTGTCAAGCGATTTTGTGCCCAGTCGTTGAAGCCATGTGCGAAACGCTCTTCACAGGGTAGTTCGATCGGTACCGGATGACCGAATGCAGGGACCAGAAGACTTCTTTTTCCGCTATTGTCGAATTCGAGGCCAGGTTCTCCGTTTGGACACCACTCCGGATCCAGGCGTGGCACTTGAGAGGTCATCTCTGCTCGCGATGCCTGGCGTGATAGGCACGTCGTCCGAAGAAAGACGAAACCGGCAATGTCGGACGCACAGCTATTCTGCGGGAACACGCCATTGATGTACGATTCGTCCTTTAGGCAGCAAAGACTGAGAAGTCACCGATGGACTGGATCCAGTCGCCGATGGTGAGTCAGAGCATGGGCTTGAACATGCCCGTGGATTCGCCGAAGTCAGGTTCCAATCTCGAAGGATTGTACGCTTATGTAAGCAGTACGCATTCCGTTGGATTCAATGTTGCCAGTCGAATCAACCTGGAGAGAAGTTGTCCTGTGAGTGAGTCCGAGAGATACTGTATCGTGAGCTTGTGCGCTTCCGTAGAGTGAGCCCCTTGAGTTCACGTTCCCTCAAAGTTCCTTCAGCCTCAACCTCAAAAACCTCTTCCTCTTCCCATCTCCCTCATCAACAACCCCAAGCGGCTCCGCCATATACCCTCCATTAACCTCCCTCATCCCTTCGTCATCCCCGATCTCCGTCTCGAACCTCCCCCAAATCCCCACAACCGCAGCCTTCATATCCAACATCGCCAAATGACTCCCCACACACATCCTCCCTCCCGAACTAAACGCCCAGAACCACCTCAGTTGCTCCCTGAACCTCGCCTCATCCTCCACCGTCACCTCAAAAGAAGGGGAAGCTGGTAGCCATCGTTCAGGCCTCCATTCCTCCGGCTCAGGAAATACCTCAGGATTACGATGCAGAGAGTAAGCTTGCGACTGAACCCTCACATCGCCGGGTATATCACGCACCACGGAACCAGACTCCGGATCGCCGAGGATCGTGAGGCCTGCAGGCGTGAGACGGGGTTGGATGCCGTGTATGGCGGCGTGGAGGCGGAGAGTTTCCATGAGTACAGCGTGGAGGGCAGGGAGGTTGTCGATAAGTTTCGCATCCAGGGAGGTGTTGAGGGTTGCGATTTCGGTGCGGAGGCGCGATCGCCAGTGGGAGTTGGAGGGACGGCTGAGTTGCCAGGCGAGATAGGTCAGGGTTATGCTTGAGGTGTCGAAGCCGGCGAGGACGTGGTCGAGGAGTTCGCTGGCGAGGTCGAGACGGGAGGATTGGAGGATGGAAGTGGTGGATGGGTTGTCTTTGGTGTCCTTGCGGCATTCTTTGAGGAAACCTTGTCGTAGTTGGGCGTAGACGGTTGGCGTGTCTTTCGACTCGGTCTTCTCGCCTCCTGCTTCCCGTCTGAGCATTTCTGCTTCCGCCCGATCGCACATCTCAAGCACCCACTTCTCACTCTCCCCGTTACTCTCATCCACCCACTTCGGCACAAACCACCTCCTCAACCCCATCAATTCCACCCACCTCATCAACCCCGCACACTCCTGCGCCCAAAACGTAAACCTCTGCCGTTGCTTGAAACTCCTCAGAAACTCCCTCGCCCTCTCCTCCTCCCTCAAAAAATCCGTCCCCTGCCCCAATCCAAACACATACCCCGTCACAAAATCCATCATCGCCGCCGCGAAAAGCTCATACATCTCCACCTGCTCTCCCTTCCTCGCCGCCTCGTCCAACCTTTCTCTCAACCGCCGAACCAACACCTCCGTAATGCCACTCAATGCCTCACTCCCTTGCAGCGTTGATTTGGCATAAACATGACTCACCATCCTTTTCCTCCTTCCGTGTTCCCTTGCACCATGCATGCCAAACATCGGCGCCCTTCCAAAATTCGCGAACCCTTCCGAGTACCAATCTCCTTTCTCGAAACCTCCGGCGTAGATCGTCCGGATGCCGCCGTTCACGCTGTTGAGGGAGAGTTCGTTGGATGCGAGACGGATAATGGGGCCGAGACGGGTATGAGCCGCATGAATGGCGAAGGTGTCGGATTGAGAGTAGCGATGGCGAAGGATCCAGAGGGAGGAGAAGGGGGAAGTCCAGTGGGCTGGAGGGATAGAGGAGAGAGGGGAGATGAAGAGGGGGTGGAGTATGTGTTTGTAGAGGAGGTGGGCGAGGATGATGAGACTTGCTAGGAGAGGGATGAGGGAAAGAGCCATGATCGGGTTTCCTTTAATTTGTGCCCACGGCTTGTTGTTGTGTCTCAACCTGTGATTCGAAAGAGCGGTCGTTGAAGGTCAGCATCTGACTCATGAATCCCGGGACTTCCAGAACATCGCGTTCTATGGATCGAACGACCGTTTGGCTCTGGGGGTCGCCGGAGGGTCTTATCCGCAAGCAGTACCTAGGTAGTGCAGTTGTATGTAGATGCAGGATGAAGCTAGGTTGATGTACGAGGGAAGCAGTGAGGTCCCCGATAAGCGCACAATGGGCAGCGATAAGCGACTAGCGGCAACCTTATCTGCCCAGCGCCTTCCTAATCCAGGACGGTGACGATGGCTAGTACACGAAGGATCATGGCAAAACACAAGGCAGATTGATGACTCGTAGTAGCACGCATGGTCGATTCGCTCTTCCGTGCGGAAAAGCTGTATTCGCTCCAGCTATGCCTTCTCCGTACACCTGCTCTTTCTAGCTTGATATCAACCATCTAGCTATGCCCTATTACTCATTCTACGTCGATCTATCCCTCCCACATCACGCACTAAACACCCTCACATTCAGATCCACACTCCCGCACGCAATCAGACATCTGATCTGCTCCTTCTGCGCCTCCTCTTTGCCGCTACCATTCGTCAGGCCTCCATTCGCATCCCCTGCAGCGCCGGCCTCCTTGTACAGGCTCGGCCCCCACCGCAGACAGCTCACGAAATGATCCGCCGCCTCCACGACCCGCACGCATTTGCCCTCTTGTGCGAGATCCCAGCATCGAATCGTCTTATCGTCGCTGCATGATAGAAGGTACTTCCCACCTGGATGAAACACCAGACTTCGAATCCAGTTATCGTGGCCGGTGAGAGTCTTGATGCAAACGCCGTTCGCGGTGTGGAGTTTGATCAGCTTATCGCGGCCTCCTGTTGCGAGATACTCGGCGCTACTGGTCGATGCGGGAGGCTTCTTCACGCCAGCGAGGGATGCGAGGTGGGTGTATGCAGCGGGAGGAGCGAAAGCGCAGCACTCAACAACATGCTCGTGACCCATGAAGGTCTGCTTCTGCGCGTTGGAGTCGGGTTGTGAGAGGTCCCACATGCGGCTTGTCTGATCGGATGAAGTGGAGAGCAGCCAGCGGCCGTCGAACGTCGGTGATAGAGAGCGCACCCAGTCGTTGTGGCCGCGGAGAGTTCGGAGGCAGTAGCCTGTTGTGACGTCCCAGATGCGAATCGTTTTGTCGCGACTGGCCGAGGCGAGGAGGTTGCCGGAGAGGGGTGCGCCGGCGGCTCCAGAAGGTATGAAGCGGACGGAGCTCACACTGTGGTCGTGTCCGGGGAGTGTTCGGATGTTTTTGTATTCTTCTGCGGGATCCCAGAGCTTGATTGTGAGGTCCGAACTGCAGCTTGCGAGGAGGGTGTTGCCTCGAGGACCGCCGAAGTCGACATCTAGCACTGCTTTCGTATGTGATTTGAGTGTCCGCTCCAGCTCTCCCAGCTCGTAATCCCAGATCTTGATGGTGCAATCTTCACTCCCCGAGGCCAAGCTGGAGAACAAGGGGTGAAATGCGACGCATGTGATGGGTTGTCGATGTGACATGAGGGTATGCCGTGCAGGTGCTCTCGGTAGCCATGTCTGTGGATCGTGATTCTTTCGTGCGGCGAGTGAAGAAGGTGTAGCGCTATCCAGCTCTTGTTGTAGTTGCTGCGACCGGGCCTCAAGATCCATTATCTTCTTCTGTAGTCGCACCACACTCGTCCACTTCTTCTCCAGGAGACCCTCATATTTCTTCGCGGTCGCTGCGTCAAAGTCGGTTTCGGGAAGGTTCAGGTTGTCGCGCAGGGCTTGCGCGCTATCGGCATGGCCTGTGGAGAGGAGGTATGCGATGAGAGACTTGTGGCTGTCAGCTTGCGATCAGCGAGTGGACGAGCAGTATGAGGAATGAGATGAAGACGTACAGCTCTTCAGCCTGCCGTGATGTCAAAAGGACGCTCATAGTTGTTGCAGCTCCCTCGCCGCCATGCGCAATGGATGGGAGTGTATGCGAATGCTCTGGTCTGGCTGGTCGTCAGGGTCGTGAGGGGTGGACCAGTGTCGCAAAGCTGATGAGGACTCGAGGAGTGTAGAAAGTAGGATTGTGAGGTCGATGATTATTGTATGAGAGCAGTGAAGCCTCGATTCGAGATTCGTATTGTGCGTAGCTCGATGTTGTGCGCTTGGGATTGTCTTCTGACAAGTTGGTGAAGTGAAGTTGGAGACAAATGTTCCAGAGTTGTTGATTTCGAAACAGGCGGACCCCAGCCGCCCTGGTAAAGCTTCACATCGGCGCCGGAGAGCTGTGCTCGTGCACGTGAGATGTATTGATGGGACTTTACACAGTATTCAATGGCTGATTGAATGGAGAAGGTCTCTTCGCATGCGAGAGATGGTTGCAAGTGTTAGGAGAGCTATCCAAGGTCGTCGAGATATTGCCTCTATGCTGGCCCATCAATTAAGGCTCAATATTTGATCGTCATATTGATTGGGTCCTTTTAGATGTTTCTAGCGCGGCTTTTTGGCTTTGGTGGGGCTCTGTTTACCGCAACGACCCTGACGCAGCGACAAATATACATCCTCTTCCTTGTACAACTCCGACTCGCGACACTTTACTGACGCGACTCGACGAACGCCATACTAACGACAGTTCACGGTACCGTTCCAAGACTTAAAGGGAGAGACCGCCTACGCGCCGACAAATTCACGAGACCCTCCAGGGAGACTTGGGCATCAACGGTAACCCCTCGGCGACAGACACAAAAGACTCAACATCAGCAAACACAACTCTTCCTCGCGACGACACATTCCATTGATTTTCGATCATCATCATGGCAGATGAGGCGGAAGAGTTCGCCAAGTTGCCTTTGGTCGATCAGTTTTCACACAAGAACTGGAAAGCGCGAAAGGGCGGCTACGAGACGGCAACGAAAGAGTTCAAAACCGCGCAGCCTACAGACGCAATAGTCAAAGATTTCACATTCGACAACAACATCTGGAAAGCGGCAGTGGGAGACTCAAACGTCGCGGCACAGCAAGAGGCACTCAACGCATACAATGCCTTCCTCGATGCGGCAGGTACTGATGGCGCGCGCAAGACAAGAGGACAAACCGTGGCACCGGCGGTGGAAAAAGGTTTGACAGGACGCCCTGCGGCGAAGGCAGCTGCATTGGAGACACTGCTACTCTTGATTGAGCTCGACAAGGCGGATCCGATCATTGAAGAGCTATTGCCATATCTCGCGCACAAACAGCCCAAGATCATCGCGGCAACGCTTGAGGCATTGACCTCCATCTACCACGCATACGGTTGCAAGACCATCGAGCCGAAACCGGTGATCAAATTGCTGCCGAAAGTGTTTGGCCACGCGGACAAGAATGTCAGAGCGCAGGCGCAGAACCTCACGGTGGAGATGTACAGGTGGTTACGAGAGGCAATGAAACCACTATTCTGGGGCGAGCTGAAGGAGCTGCAACAGAAGGACTTGGACAAACTCTTTGAGCCTGTAAAAGCTGAGCCTGCGCCTACACAAAACCGGCTACTGCGATCACAACAAGCTGCGCGAGAGAGAGCTGCAGCGGCACCAGCGGCAGAGGAGGTGTACGAAGAGGAGGAGGCTGCAGAAATCGATCTCGAGCCTGAGTTTGAAGCGGTGGACGGTTTCGCAAAGATCCCTCAGGACTTTGGTGACCGCATAAACAGCACCAAGTGGAAGGATCGAAAGGAAGTAATGGACGAGACGCTCGCTGCGGTCAACTTCCCAGCACTCAAAGAAGGACCATACGATGAAGTCGTTCGAGGATGTGCGAAGAGTATGAAGGACGCCAACATTGCAGTGGTGACGGTCGCGGCCAATGTGGTGGAAGCACTCGCAAAGGGTCTTAGAAAGTCCTTCAGCAAGTACCGAAGCACAATTTTGGGGTCAATGTTGGAGCGATTCAAGGAGAAGAAGGCTTCAGTGACTGATGCGATTGGTGCGGCATGCGATGCTGTCTTTATCGCCACAAACTTGTCAGACATTCAGACGGATGTACTTGAGGCATTGAAGAGCAAGAACCCGCAAGTGAAGGAGAACTCTGCCAAGTTCCTCGCACGAAGTCTGAACACAGCACGTGAGGCACCCACGCCAGAGCAAACGAAGGAGATCGTGGAGGGAACGAAGAAGCTCCTCACTGAGAGTGCTGCACCACTGAGAGATGCCGGAGCCGAGGCTCTCGGCGTGCTGTGGAAGATCATGGGCGATCGCAATATGCTGGCTCATCTGGATGGATTGGATGAGATTCGGAAGAACAAAATCAAGGAGTTCCACGATGCCGCAGAGCCGAGGGCGAAGTGGAAGCCAAAGGCCGCTCCACCACCAAAGGCAGCCGCAGCGCCAGGGAGGAAGCCGGCATTGGGGTCGAAGAGGCCAGTCGTTGGTGGAGCAAAAAAAGCTGCGGCACCGAGAGCAGTCACACCTCCACTCGTCGAAGATGCACCATTGCAGCCACGTCCGACCAGCCGACCAGGAATCAAGCCACCCGGAGGACTGAGACCGCCTGGTGGATTGAAACCACCCGGCTCTGGCCTAGCAAAACCGGGATTGAAGCCACCCGGCACAGCTGGAGCCTCGCCAAAACGTCAAGGTGTTATCCTCGATGATCCGCCCATCCCATCCACCCCTCGCACTCTGGGACGGGGCCTCGCAGGACGACCTCTCGGCCGACCAGCAGCACCCGCCTCCCCACCTCTCCAACAACAACCCACTTCCGACCCATCCGCCTCCGCCTTCAGCTCCCACGAACGTCAAGAACTCGTCGATCTCCGACAAGAAGTCGAAATTCTCCGCCAACAGACATCCGACCTCCGCCATGAAAAGCACAAAAACAACTCCCAAGTCGCCGAGCTCCAAGTCCAAAACGCTCAGCTAATCGAAGACCACACGCGCGACGTCCTCCAAATCAAAGCGAAAGAAACCCAGCTCGTCCGCGCGCGATCCGACGCCGAAGCAGCCGAAGACCGCGCCAACTCCCTTTCACGAGAGATTGACCGTCTGAAGCGCGAGATCTCACGACTAGGCAGATCGCAGGCTGGTCGAGACAGTCCCATTGACGGCGCACTCAACGGCACCGCCTCCCCTCCGCCTCGCCGCGCATATCCAAGTGCGAGAGCGTACAGCAATCTCGACGGCTACAGCAACGGCGCCGCCAATGGCGAAGGTAAGGAGAACTACGCCCACCCTGGAGATGAAGCTCCACCAAGCAGCAAGCTGAGAACATTCTCTGGTCTAGGCGCGCCTGATTCGCAGCGTCCGGATTCGAGAACGAGCCGGCCGATGAGTCATGGTTCGGGCGGGAGTGGGCGTGCGACGCCGGCGGAAGGTGGAGCGGGCAGGGAGAGGGAGTCGAGTGATGGTGGAGGTGGCGGGTTGGGGAGGAGTCAGAATGAGGGCGTGGAGAGTTGGAGAAGGGCGGCGGAGGTGACGCAGAATTTGAAGGCGAGGATTGAGATGATGAAGGTGAGTCGCAAGCTAGCATTGCTTGGTTGATGATGTTCTTTGCGCTAACTGTTGGTTTTGAAGGCGAGGCAGAATATTGGACGAGGACAATAGATATTTGACGGTGCTGGTGCTGGTGCACAGTCGAGTGGATGAGGGATGTTCCGGGTATGCTGAGCATGGAATGGTGTTTGTGGCGTTTGAGATACCACCTGCGGTTGTGCTTTTGCTTTTTGCTGCGAATGGGATGGGACGGGACTGGGTACATGAAAAGAGAGAGAAACGCAGCGTACAGAGACCGTCTGATTCCACCTACATAAAGACCGGGCGACGACCAAACATTGACCTCCCTCTCATTCATCATTCGAAACCCATGACAAATCCAATTTCCGCTCCCAACACCTCGCGGCTGACCCCCTCACCCGTCCCTCGTCAAAATTGAATCAATTGACCACTGCCTCACACACTCACAACTTCGGCGCCTCTCCAGCCTTACTCCCCTCCTCGACCCACTTCTTCAACTCCTCCCCAGTAACAGCATACTGCTTCTCCGCTTTCTCCTGGATCCCGGGATAAAACGACCCCAACCACACCAGGGGTCCGGAGAAATCTTCGCCGTGCACAAACGTCGTGTGGCCTGGTGTGATGCTGCTCTCTTCGAATTTGAAATAGTGTAGACCCACGAGGGCTCCGAGGGGGAGACCGCCGCGCCAGGAGAGGGTTGTTGGGGTATTTTCCTACGAGGGAAGGTCAGTGGGAGGGGAGTCTATGTACTTCTATTCTGAATGGTTCTAGGAGTGACTTACGACTGCAGTGGCGGTGAATTTCGTGCCGGAGTTGAGCTCGACATTCAGTTTGTCGCTGGGAGAAATGGTCGGATTAGGTGGGGAGACGAGTTTTACAGGGCCTAATTTGGACCAGGTAGGCATGGAGGGGAAGTCGAAGAACTAATAATGAGGGAAGATGGTCAGTGGTTTGAATCGGTTGATGATGATGAGAGTGCTGCGAGACCTTCTCGCGGACTTCGGAGGGAGGAGCGGCGATCTCGATGGTGGTGCGGATTTTGAGGGACATGGCTGCAGTAGAACGTTCCTTGAATGCTGAGAGGGTGTGTGTCGAGACTGCAGTTCGGCTCGAAGAGAGGCGGACTGTAGGCGTGAGGTAGTCAAGAGAGGTGAGGTTCAAAGGAAGCAAAAGACGAATGCAGATAGGGAGAGACTACCGTAGGTATGTATATGCATGTGCCTTTCGCTATCCACTAGAACCATCACATGCTTTCCAATCCATCACGGACGAAGGATTGGGCCCCCTCGTTCGTGCGAGGTGAGTGACTAGACGATGGCGATTCGTCCGCTCGGACGACGTCGTAGAACTAGAGAATTGTGCAGGGTTGTGCGGAATTGTGCAGGCATCACGGAGGAGGAGTTGTTCTCACGGTATTGTGTCTTGTACAAGTGTAGATTCCTAGACAAAGTGCTATTGACCTTTTTCCTCTGCCTTTGGGAGAATCGTTAATAGAGCGATATATGTTGCTCCTTCACACATACACGGCCCGCATGTGAAAGTGTCTCCGTCCCTCCCTCGGCTTCCGCCCGTTGAGCCGAACAGACGCTACGATGATCCGCGACATCGCTGCTGGTCATTGACGTCGGCCCTTGTTTCTTCCATTCAATATACATACTGGTCAACATATACACCTCCGCTACTGTCCACCACCACTTCAGTAGCCACCATGTCTGGACTTCGGATCCTCGTGCCCGTCAAGCGGGTTATTGACTATGCCGTGCGTTCAATCCTCCTCCACCAAACAGCAAAGCAACAGCAAAAGCAAAAAGTCCATACTCACACATCCTCCCTCAACAGGTCAAACCGCGCGTCAACAAAGCCCAAACCGGCGTAGAAACCAACGTCAAACACTCCATGAATCCCTTTGACGAACTCTCCATCGAAGAAGCCGTCCGCATGCGCGAGCGCAAGCTCCCCGTCGAAGACATCCTCGCCTTCTCCGCCGGCCCCGCCAAATCCCAAGACATCCTGCGCACAGCGATGGCCATGGGCGCGGATCGCGGAATCCACGTGGTAGAAGAGAAAGCCGATCTGGAACCCTTGAGCGTCGCGAAGTTGCTGCAAAAAGTGGTGGAGGAGGAAAAGAGGAATCTGGTGATACTGGGGAAGCAATCTATCGATGATGACGCGAACCAGACGGGACAAATGCTCGCGGGTCTGCTGAACTGGCCGCAAGCGACGCAGGCGAGTAAAGTGGAGATTGACGGGGAGAGTGTCACGGTGACGAGGGAGGTGGACGGCGGAGTGGAGACGTTGAAGGCGAAGTTGCCGATGATTATCACGACGGATTTGAGGTTGAATGAGCCGCGGTATGCGAGTTTGCCGAATATTATGAAGGCGAAGAAGAAGCCGTTGGAGAAGAAGACACTCGGGGATTATGGCTTGAATGGGGAGAAGAGGTTGAAGACGGTCAAGGTGGAGGAGCCCAAGGCGAGGCAGGGAGGTGGAAAGGTGGAGGATGTGGATGGGATGATTGCCAAGTTGAAGGAGTTGGGGGCGTTGTAAGAGGGTGTATATCGCGAGATGGACAAAGAAGGATATCTGCTTGGACATGTCTGTGCATGATCGTGGTCGCGGGAGCTCTGTCATTCGTGCAGCCGGAGCACGACAATACTGCAGTGACAGTGTGAGTGGACGACGCTTCGATCAAGGGAGCAGTTTGCTAACGGCTATTCAACTCAGGACCAGAGGCCTCTATTCCAATTGCGATGCGCCCCCATCTGTTCTTGTTGGACTTCCGCTTCGCTTCCGAGATCACGTCAAGGTTCAGGAACAATCCCAACACGGCAAGTCAACCAAAGGTACCTTTCAACTTTCCTCCAGAGTATGTCCGGCTCCAGCAAGCTTCTCCTTATCTCGATGTCCATCGTGCCCTGATTGCATGCCGCGTTGGGCCATATTATCCATGGGCGAGATTGGCGCCGGTGGCCAGCTGTCGCGCACACTCCATTTTCTCCTTGTCCATTGTTCTCTCATGCCCACCACTCTCTTATCCGCATGTCTTCGCCTTTACTTCGTCAGTCGACACCGCAATAACGGAGACGCTTCATGCACCTCTCTCGCCGCTCATGATGAACTAAATCACACCTGCCTGAGGCCACTCACCCACTTTCATTCACTCGCACACTCCTTCGTCCCGTCCCGCTCCGCTTCATGCCTGCCAAAACGGGATCACGGGAAGCCTAGCGCCTTCCGAGCTCACCGGAGGAGTCAGCGTTTGACTTCTCCCTCTTCGACCTTTGGAATTCTCTCTTCCTCTCTCCTCTCTCCCTACCACCACCACCGACGTCGCCACCCACGGCGACAACACCTGCGCAAGACCGCGCTCCAGCTGTGAGTCCATCTCAATATCCCTCCGCTGATTCACCACCTCTGGAGCCACATGACCATCACCTGCCTGGATCGGACTGCCATATCTTCTGGACCGCGGCCTGCCCTGCCACGCTGCCTCGCCTCACCTGGACCGCCTCGCCTCACCTGGACCGGACTTCATCGTTGCGCGCAAAACTCGAGTGAATTAACATTGACTGACACACACTTTCTCCATAGTATAGCTGACTCTCTCTCCTTCGATTTACACAAGCTCACTGGCACTCACGACGCACACAACAGTACGAAACACCACACGCAGATTGAGAGTATCTCACGAGTCGAGCTAATCTGGTGCATATTCAGCAGATTCACGTGCGCACGCGCTAGTCGAGGCTTCTCGCGCTTTCCTTGCGTCTGACAACCGACTCGCGATTGCGCTTCGACGTCAGATAACACGAACCAAGACACCGAATCCCACCACATCCGCACAAAAGACTGCAATAAAGTCGAGAAGAATCGAGCGATGGATTCTCCGGAGATCAGCAAACTTCCCGTCATGGAAGGCCTTGCCGAACTCACAGATGTTCAGCGCACAGTGCTGGAGTCGCTGAAGATCGGCAGTCTGCTGCTCGTAGTGCATCCGATCCCTGACGAACCCGAGGAAGAGCAGGAAGACGAGGAGGATGAGTCCGACGAAGAAGACGAAGTGTATGACGAGGATGATGATGACGAGAGTGGCCGGGAGAGCGATGCAGAGGACACAGACGCCAATAGTGTTGTGACTGTCTTGGGTCCTGCTGATGTTCCCCTTCCCGCTACCTCTGAGGATGAGGATATTCAGTCTGTCGCCACCGACGAGAGCGACAATGGCAGTGCAGAGGAGGATGATGCCGACAACGACGCTCCTGTTAGCATCCCGATCCCTCCACAAGTCTACGTTGTGGCGGCACTCACCAAAGACTCCAACGACCTCCTCACCACCATCATCCTCACGCCAATGACCCACTCCCTCGTCAAAGATCCCGCCAACCCTCATACCTTCCGGATCTTCGGCAAGAAGAAATACCACGCCCACACCGCAGACTGCACCACCTGCCCAGCGCCCCTCGACCTCACCACCCTCACCTCAACCACAGAACTCACTCCCAAACCCTCCGGCGACACCATTCGCGCCCTCTTCACCGCCGACTTCCCGACCGTTCCACACTACTGCCACGCAGCATGCACCCGCGGCTTCCTCCCAACTCCTGCACATCTCTCCGGGCTCTTCACGAGCTACCACCCACCTCTACTCACCTACCTCACCACAGCCGGTATTCCGCTCACCGACCCGCTGCCAGAAACTCTCCAACCCATCATCTGCCCGGTGTGCATGGGCGTCGACCTCCTCAAACAACAGCAAATCTTGCACACGACGATGTTGATGACGAGCTACGTGGATATGACCGACGTTATGACCTTCCTCACGGCTCTCAATCCGAGGCGTACATCAATGGGACTGCCGTTTCTGCAATTCGACGAGCGGGAGTGGGGATATCTGTTCCCTGACATGGAGTCCGACGAGGAAGGCGAAGACGACGATGGGCAGCCTACCGCACCAGCCGCTGCAGGAGGTGCAGGAGCAGGACGCTGGCAAACCTGGACGGAAGCGATGGATCCTAATGCCATCATCACTACTTCGGCTTTACCTGCGGAGTTGGTGGAGAAGTTGCCTCGCGTCTTGTTCAAGGATACGGACCGCGCGAAGGATGCAGCGGAGGACGAGGTGGTCAAGTGTCGAATCTGTCTGGACGGGATTAAGGCAGAAGCGAAGGTGGTGGTTTTGCCGTGTGGACATTCGGATTGTGAGGAGTGCTTGGTGGAGTGGCTGAGGTGTAGGGATAGTTGCCATGCTTGTCGGAGGAAGGTGGTTGTTGAAGTGGAGGCTGAAGATGAGAAGATTCGGGAAGGTGGTGGTCAGGTTGCGGACGGTGGAGATGGTGGGAAGGGCACCGAAGTCGTGGTCGCTGCGCAGGAGGTCGCGATGGACCGCGATGGAGATGTCGAGATGCAGGATGCCGGTGAGGATGATGCTGGCGAGTACGACGCCGCTGAAGAAGAGGACAGCCACGCCACTTCTGACGAAGACGGCGACCCCGCCTACGACGAAGACGAAGACCAAGACCAAGACTCCACCCAGCTCAGCGACGAGCAGATGGGCGAACTCGTCGCCGCCGCTGCTATGGCTGAGAGCTTCCTGCGCGAGAACCCCGAATAAGAGGGCTGAGATGTAAAAGAGCGATCAGCTCTGATGACGCCTGCACTCGATGCGACATCCTGTTGAAGTGGCCTGGTTTCACTACCGCTACTTCAAATGGGCTTGATCAGTGAGCATGCGAAGAAGGAACGCAAAAGCGTACATATCTGTGGTTTCTTGCAGGGTGTCTTCATGCGCTTGGCATAGTGGAGATACAGTGCATGTAACAATGCATGCTTCAAACACAATGCGAGGCTGTATGATTTCGATGAACATTGCACTTTCTCTGCAAATTACCTTGACCATGTACAGCATTGTTGGTAGTCCTCACTCTCGGCTCGCATGCAACTGGATGCGGCCGAACGCACTGCGCCTCACGACCGTCGCTGCAACCGCAGCTCATCGGCGACTCTGACCCCGTAAGTCGAAGTAAAACTACACAACTGCAGGTCGAGATCAGCGCGCTTCGGCGACTCCGATGGAGGTCAAGGAGGACCTTGAAATGCATGCAACCAACAGAATTCAGATCGGCAATAACACTTCGTCGGCGACTCCGACGTCCATAAAAGACAGCTCTTACAGGCAAGCACGTGTCAAAACGTTGATAGTTACCGCATTGGGAAGTCACAGGTGGGGTCCGCGGTCCTTCCCGTCGGCACATTTGTAACTCCGTCGAGCGATCTAGTCCCGAGTCCAACGACATGATTTGTCCATTGAGACGTCGACAACCAGATGTGGCGTGGAGCCAGCGGCGTCTGGTCCGGTCTGCAAGACGGGATATGGACTGTACCGACGTCTCATCTCCTGTGGTTGGGTTTCGTGCTTCCTTGATCGGAGAGAACTTGTAAGCAGAATCTGCTTCTTGATCCATCTCCGGTGCGACTGTTGCGTTCTGCGATTCCTCCTTCACGACTTGACGGCCTCTTGCAAAAGCATCTCCTCGAGAGACGGAAGACGAATACCAGTTGGTTTCTCGCTTCGATCTGATTTCATGGGACATCAGCTCCAGTTCCCAGACCCGGGCCTGCGCTCCCTTACACTGTACCAGGTCGTCTGCCCGCGAGCACGATTCTCTATCTTGGAAGTCCGTCAGTGTGATTTGGACTCTAACCGCGATGGATAAGACAACCGTTTATATCAAACCAAGCAAGAATCACAAGAGAACATGTCCGGCAACGACGGCAAAACTCCCGCACTCAACTTCATCACCTACGAACCCGGCTCCAAGCCAACCAACAAGGATCCCACCCTCAGAAGTCGTGTACGTTCACACGTCACACGCCTGCAGCATCGCAAGGAACGAGAGAAGAGAAGACTCGCCGGCAGCGCTGGCACGCTTCCGCTGCAGCTTCAGCATCCCGACGAGCCCTCCGCAGAGCTCGAAGATGCTTCGTCTACGGTAGGAGGAGTCGACTCCGAGACGTCGAGTCTGAATAGCCCTGCGACTGCTGGTCCGTCGAGGAACTCCAGCATCAGTACACACCGTTCCGCCGGCCATGCCTCTCGGAACTCCAGCATTAGCGCCCTCCGTTCCGCAGGGACGCAAACGGCCCAGCCCCCCCGACCAAGCGCCGCACAGCTCGTGCGATCTGGTAAACTCGCTGGCAACGTCTCCCGACAGACCATCACCTCCGACTCAAACGACCAGATGGCCCGCGTGCTCGCGAACCTAAACCTCGACTTTGCAACTGTATTCGTAAGATGAAACATCCAACCAAATCCGCGAGGCCCGTCGACTAACCGCCCCTCTCCCAACAGGACCATTACAAATGGATCGTCCGCGTGCAATCCCCCGACTGGGACCGCATCTTCATGCCCACCGCCCCGGCCGGCACGGGCTACGGAATCCTCACATCCGCCGTCGCGCAGGACCCCGCCATGGTCGCGACCGCAGTCCTCGTCGCCGCGGGCCACATCCTCTCAATCCGCGACAACGGCATGAGCGGCAACGTCGCGCGCTGGATTTTCGAGCTCAAGAGTTTCGTGCTCAATATCGTCAATGAGGCGCTTCGGGATCCCGAGAGGGCGACGAGCGACGTGTTGGTTTGTGCGGTGTTGATTCTGGCGGGCCATGAGGGGTTGCAGGGTGAGATTTTTTTCTCTCTTTTACCATACACCGGCAGAGCAGTCCACTAACGAGGGGCGCCATACCAGGTTCCACGGAATCCTTCCACGTCCACATGCGCGGCCTCGTACAGATGATCAACCTCCGCGGCGGGCTGTCGCATCTCAATGACCGACACCCTTGGTTGGAAGAATATGTCATCTGGCAGGACACGAACGTCTGCGCGATTATGCAGTGTGAGCCGTATTGGAGTCGAACGAAGGAGCATACAAAGGGTTTGCCGACGGTGAATCCGAGGCCGAGGATGTGGTTGTTGAAGGAGACGGCGTGAGTGGAGAAAGGGGATGGAGCGGGGAGGCGAGGTGTCAGGAGGAAGCGATGAGGTCGGCCGTTGGCCCGTTGAGGACCCCAAGTTGGATTTGGGCAGCTGAGAAGCAGTGCTATCGGTTTAGCGTTGGCGTTTTGGGGCGGTGGCGTGGTTGGAGTAGCATATGGGAAAGGAGCATTGTTCGGTACGGATAGTCATGAGAGGCTGTAGCCACTTCGGTCGTGGAGCTGATTGCAGCGTCGTCCAGCGTGGTACTCTGGCCAGGCGTGGTGTGTGTGTCTGTGTGTATGTATGTACATACATGGATATCTGTCGCTAGAACGCTAATGTGCTGCAAGTGAAAACTTCGTTCGGCTTGTGTCAACCGATGTGAGATGGCGAGTACTGTACAAAAGATTGAGGGGAGTCGTCTTCTGCTCGTCCAGGTTGGGAATTCGTAGTGCAAAGGGTACTGAGAGGATCGGCAGCCTTATCCAGATGGCATCCCTTCCTCTCAAATGCAAAGAGCGCCAAGGATCTTTCTCGTATCCATAATGAGGCCTCCTGTCAACTCTCCCAAACGTCTCCGCCTACGACCACCGCCCATCTATGACCACCTCGGAAAATCCGTCACCTCCTTAAACCCACTCATATACCCTCCCATCCCTCCACACTCCCCTCTCTGATACACCTCCTCCGCCTTCCCCAACCATCCTCTTATCTTCTCCCCTCGATCATGACTACTCGGATGCGTGCTCAAAAACGCCGGCGGCGCACCTCCCTGTTTGCCCTCCATACTCTCCATACGCTGCCACAACCCAATCGCCGCTTTCGGATCGAAACACGCTTCGGCCATCATCAGTAGACCGATGTAATCCGCTTCACTCTCTTCTTTCCGTGATCCGGGGAGTTCGAACGCAAGCTTGGCGAGTCCGTTGCCGATGCCTACGTCGAGTCCTACGAGGAGGGATCCGATGACGGCGAAGGGGAGGATAATGAAGGAGCGGGACATGCGTTCCGCCGCGTGATGGGCGACATTGTGAGCGATCTCGTGGCCCAGGACAGCTGCGAGTCCGTCCTCGCCGCGAGCGATGTCGAGGATGCCGCGGAAGACGAATACCTTTCCACCCGGAATGACGAAAGCATTCGGTGTTTGGTCATCAATAATATGGACCTCCCAATTATTCTCCTCGTCCGACAATCCCGAGTGCGGAATCAGTCTCTCCAGCACCCTCGACACCATGCGATGTTCAGAACTATGCGCCGGCAACAGTTTCGACGAGAATTCCTGCAATGTCTGGTTGTACATCTGCAATCCCATCTCCGCTTCCCGCCCGGGACTAACGACGTTGAAACGTCGCCGCCCTGTAACGGCTACGGGCTCGAGGTTGTAGATGTAAAACCCTCCGCAAGTGGCTCCCAGGCCACCGACTTCGTAGTAGAAGGTGGGCCGTTGCGACCAGGCGCGGAGGTAGGATTTTGTGGTGGAGAAGCGTTGGTAGTTGAAGGCTTGGCGGCGGTAGGATCGTGATGAGGAGGGGTTCATTCGCCATTGTGTTGAGGGGCGTGATCGGTAGGAGGGCTGCGATCGGAAGGTGGAGGTCGCGGTGCTGGTGAAGGTTCGAGAGGAGAAAGGTCGGAAGAGGGCGGAGAAGAGTCGTGGGGCGGACATGATGGGCGGATGGAGGGATTGATGGTGTGGTTATCGTAGAGTCATGTCTTTGACAGGAGTCGAGAAGAGTCGGGAGGAAATACGAGTGAAAGTCGATGTTGTTGAAGTGTCGTAGTACAGCTCCACCAAGTCTGGATGACGAGCCAGCTGGAGTGTGGCTCTCACCTTACCTAAGCAGGACTCGAGTCTCGTGCCTTGCATGGAAGGCTTGCAGAGGAATGGAAGGACCTCGTTCTATCACGTCTCTACGATCAGGGTCTCTATAATCCACCCAACCCAAATTTGAACAACGCCCTCAATACCCTCCAAAAGCCGTCCAGCAGCCCTTCCTTTCCACCCCAAATTCTACAACCCACTCCCATTCTGCACCAACACATTCGCCGTCTCCTCATCAACCCCACTAACCACACCCTGCACTCCCAACTCTTTAATCCTCGCACACAACGCCGTAGGCGCCATCTCCCCTTCCTTAGCAATCAAGTAAGCCGCCAAACCCGCCACGTGTGGTGCTGCCATACTCGTCCCACTAATCGTTCTCGTCTTCGTCGTCCCTCCGATCCACGCGCTCTCCACATCCTTTCCAGGAGCGAAAACATCCACTCCCGTACCATAGTTCGAGAAACTCGCTTTCTCATCTCCGTCGGTGCTGGCCGCGACGGTACACGCATCCGGCGCGGAGGCAGGGGAAGTGGTGCTGACATCGGCGTTTTCGTTGCCAGCGGCCACGGCGATGAAGGCGCCTGACGCCACCGCGGAGGTGATGGCGTTGTTGGCGATGAGGGAGTAGGGTCCGCCGAGCGACATGCTGATGATGGAACGGGAGATGCGGGCATGGGTGGCCATGTCGGAGAGGGCCCAGGAGAGGCCTTTGAGGACTGTTGAGGTAGAGCCGGAGCCCGAGGCGTCGAGGACTTTGATGGCTATTATTGTGGTGTTTTTGGCCTGAGACTATGTGTTAGTGACTTTCGATGGTGAATTCATGCAGAAGGCATTGGAGGGAACTTACGACACCGTATGTCGTTCCGCCAACTGTACCCGCGCAATGTGTGCCGTGACCTTGGTCGTCTTCGCCATCGGAGTCGTCGACGAAGGACTGGCCGAGCACGGCTCTCCCACCAGCAAATTCTTCGTGTGCGGAGTTGATGCCCGTGTCGATGATGTAAACAAATGTACCCTCGCCGGCCGAAGCGTCGTAAACGTAGTCCGATGCTCCGGCGTCTTTGTGACTGATCCTGGCCAGACCCCAAGTGCTGTTCTCTTGCGTCACCAAGTCGCTGCTGCTGTTGCTGGGAGCCGTGGTGTTCGTCCCGTTCACGGCGTTGGGCTTGTAGACTGGTGGATCGAAGAAGCCGACCGGCACGCTCGCTCGCATGATGACATCTGGTTCAACATGTTCGATCTCGCCGAGGCTTTGGAGAGCGTCGAGGATAGCATCGTCACCATCGAAAGCAAAACCTGTCACGGAGCCGATGGTGTAGTTTAGCTTGGACTCGATACCTGCGGTGGAGAAGACGGAGCTGAGGGCATCGGGCAGGCCGGCATCTGGGACGAGGCGGGCGATCCAGGAGTTTGGGATGGTCTCAGTGGACTGAGTGCGGATAATGGTCGGGACGGCGAAGGTGAGCGCCGGGAGGAGGAGAGGGAGGAGGGTGCTGGAGAAGATAGGCATAGCGGATAGTTGCGTTGAAAGGGCGATGTAATGAACGTTCTTTCGTGGCGGTAAGAATGAGTGGCAGACTGAATCTTGCAGTCAAAGTTCTTGCAACGAATGTCTTCGAATGAACGAGTGAAAGAATGAAAGACAGTAAAGATTGTCGTAGTGGAATCGACAGATACTCGCCATCCCAATGCGAGGAACATGAGCCTTCATAGACTCCCCCTTCGTCCATCTACTCCAAACTCGCCCCACCAGAGGTCTTCATCCAAAGCCGTATTCGGCCTCAAGTTGTCTCAGCGAATGGGAGTTCCTCGGGGACCACGAGGTGGATCTTGAGTATCTCGTGGCATGTTTCAAAATCTTCCGCTCAGAGCGAGAAGGCTTCTCGAAGTCTTTGTTCATCGATTCGCACGATAGGGCGTAGATGATGAAGTCTGTAGCGATCGAATGTCATTGGCCGGAGGAGAACGATGTGTAGATTAAAGCACTCGGCAAGGAAGGCATTCTGGTTGGCTGGATGAAAATGTGGATGGAAGGGGAGAAATGGTGGATCGACCATCAGCGAGGCTTAAGAGATGGGAGATATGCACGATATCTGTCAGTCGTGCCGTGGCAGTGGTGCCGGAGAAGTGGGAAGAAGCGAAGGCATTGGAAACACTCCAATATCGGAGCGGAGATACTTCCCTTCCCTGATAGTGGTTCTGCTTGGCAACACGAATCGGCCGTAAGTAGGCAAGAGGTAGACGCTTTGATTCGTCTTTCGGACAAATGCCACGCGGCGGATCTGGCATTGCATTGCATCAGCACAAGGAGCATAAACTCACCGACCTACCGGCACCTCCGCATAGCTCGCGGCTCTGGAGGCATTGGTAGTATAGCCACAGCTGTTACTGCCTCTTGAGCGAATCATCGGCCGTCAATGGAGCCTTCGCGATCTGGAACAGACCAACCAAGGCTGCCACAGCCAGGGTGACACGAGGTGGAGGCCAGCATCGTTCACTGTCCAGAAAGAGACATTCCTCCGTTGCAAATGGACCCTTTGATGCAGGTACCGCACAACGCAGGATGGAGGCGACGAATTGTCTGAGGCGATTCAAGATGGCTCTGTTGGAGGAAAGGAAGAGGAAGAGGTGAAGTCGAGCAAGTGGTTCGCCGCAGTGGACAAGGTTTCGTCTTGGCATCGCCATCAATTTTCCGAAGGACGAATCACGGTCTCATATCGACTACTACTACTGATCACATCGCGGCACAGTGAGGAAAGGGAAGATGTGGCAGTGGAATGGTTGAAGGATAATAGTATTATTGAATACTTTTGGTGGTTGAATCTCGGTGTCTAAATCCGATACTTGTCAAATGTGTCAATGTTGCGTGATGCCAGTCCATTGTCCTTTCTCTCCTCGCCTGTCCTCAACTCTCGTCATGATCTGCTGGTGCAATCGTGCTTTGTAGACAATTGATCTAGCAAACTTTGCTGAAAGGTATGTTGGAGTACAAAAGAAGATGCAGAGCAAGTCCTGGGCAACGGAGCTTGTCGTGTTGTCGTCTTGTCGAAATGGAGCCATGTGACACGGCTTAGGCTTGCGACAAGAATGCTGAACGACATCGTCTCGGCAAGACGACATCTAAGCAGTGGTAGCCGGAGCCTCAGTGGCAGCGGGCGCGGCAGCAGCCTCACCACCCTCAGCAGCAGCAGTGGTCGGGTCCTCGTCCTCCTTTCCTGGGCTGTCGATGGCGACCTTGACGGCAATTTCGCGACCCTCGATCTCCTTGCCGTTCATGTCGGCGCACGCCTTCTGTTGGAGCTCCTCGCTAGAGAGCGTCACGAAGCCGAAACCGCGACCCTTGCGTGGCTCGTTGCGGGCTTGGAGCTTGCGGACCATGAATTTGGGGATGGGACGAAGGGCGATCTTGGCGGAGGTGGGCGAGTAGTCGGCGAAGATCTCGAGGAGCTGAGCAGAAAGATGTCAGTCAAGGTATGCATTCAACAAAGGATTCAAGATGCTTACGCGCTCCTCACGGAGATCGTATGGCAGATTGGCGACCATGATCTTCGTCTTGCTGGGAACACCGTCCTCTGGTGGGCCACGCTGCTTGCGGGCAGGGCGGGACTTGTCATCTCCAGTCTCACCAGTCGCGACGGCAGCCTCGTTGGTTGTGGCAGTCAGTGGGTTGGCAGCAGCAGCATCGCCGTTGGTGGCAGCCTCGCCCTCCTCGCCGCTCTTGCGTCCGCCACGGCCGGCACGTCCAGCACGGCCACGACCGCGTCCACGGCCACGGGTGGAGTTGCGACGG
Source organism: Zymoseptoria pseudotritici STIR04_4.3.1 (assembly GCA_000223685.2). NCBI lineage: Eukaryota > Fungi > Ascomycota > Dothideomycetes > Mycosphaerellales > Mycosphaerellaceae > Zymoseptoria > Zymoseptoria pseudotritici. The sequence continues at coordinate 128,740 of AFIR01000785.1, forward strand.
CGGGTGCCATCAGCGTTCTCGCCGCCCTCAGTGTTGGCAGCAGCGGCAGGCTCGGGCTTGCGAGCGAGTTGTACAGACACCTTGCGGTCGAGAATGGTCTTTCCGTTGAGGTTCTCGATGGCGCGCTCGGCCTCGGTCGGGGTGGATACGTCAACGAAGGCGTATCCGACGGGGCGGGTGGTGCGTGGGTTGGTCGGGATGGAGGTGGTCTCGCTGTGGTGGAATGGCATATGTCAGTGTGTTGTTCTCGATGCAAGGAAGGAGCGGAACGCAAAATGGGAATGCACTCACACAAGGTAGTCCTTGAAGAATTCCTTCAATTCTCCCTCGGTGGTCGCGTAGGCGAGGTTTCCAATGTAAAGTCTCCTGCCCTCAGCGGCGCTCGCAATGACAGCCTCGTTCTGGGAAGCGTTGATGGGCTTGTCGGCGGCGGCGCCTTCAGTGTTCGAGGTCTCGAGGGAGGTGTTGGCCATCTGGGCGGTGACAGCGTCGACAGACATGTTGGGCGAGTGATTGACGTGTGTCGGTGTGTGGTGGTGGATTGAATGTGAGACTTGAAGCCCTGGGTGGTCGTGGAATTGACGAGCTAGGAAGACAGAAGTGGGTCAGTGGTTGTTCCAAGGATAATGTGGTCTGTGGTGGTGCTGGAGGAATGCGCCGAACGGCGGCGGAGAGCGGTGGTGATGGCGGTGATGATGCTGACATACAGAGATTGATGCCTAGCTCGGTGGGCCGGTCAAGAGAAGGGAGTGCGGTTGGGAGTTGTGTGAGCTTGGATGTCGCAGTCTTGATGGTGTTGTAAGGAAGTTGGAGGAAGACGACCTCCAGATGACAGGAGTTCACCAAATCTTGGCAACATTTTTTGGGCAAGAGGCGGACCCCTACTTTTAGCGACCGGCTACCCGTGCCTTCCCCGGAGCCGGTCTCTCTGACCAATCACACCGAAGGAGAGCACACGACCGATTCACCAACTGCCCTAGTCAAGAGGCAAATTGAAGAGAGCCCTTATCAGATAAATATATTGACGTAGTATACAACAACACGGTCCTCTAATTCCCATCAAATGCTGCTGTTGATATTCGTCAACGGTAAAGGGCGACCATGAAGGAGGTCAAGCAGGAGGAAGTCGGGTCTATCGGTATGGCAGTCACATTTCTCGATACTGCCTTGTTGAGAAAGAGCATCGGATTCTCTTGCATGTGACAGTCAGCTGACGATGTTCCAGACAGAGCTCGAACAGCATTGATCCTCTACGGCTCAGAGACAGGCAATGCCCAAGATGTCGCCGAAGAGATTGGTCGACTCACAGAAAGACTACACTTCGAGACGACAATACTCGACCTCGACTCGGTCCAGCTCCGAGATGTCGTCAAGCCGACTGTTGTCATATTCGCCATCTCCACAGCTGGACAAGGAGAAATGCCGCAGAACGCCCGGTCATTCTGGAAGAAACTCCTAAGCAGTGCACTACGGCCGGGTATCCTTCGCAAGGTTCGATTCTCGTCGTTCGGACTTGGAGACAGTTCGTATGCGCAATTCAACGTTGCGCATCGTATGTTGCATGGACGACTTCTTCAACTTGGCGCAAAGCCGTTCTGTGAGAGAGGTGAGGGCAACGAGCAGCATCCGGAAGGCCACAGTGCGGGTTTCCGAGAGTGGATTGTTCTGTTCAGGAACACGTTGTTGGAAGCCTTCCCTCTGCCGCAGGACATTGAACCAATACCAGACGATGTCTTCATTGAGCCAAAGTGGAAGCTAGAGATGATCGAGTCATCGCAGAACGAATCGCTCGCACTATCAACGAATGGGGATGCCGACGGGAATCACACCAACGGAGTATCTACCACATCGACAGACACCCCTCAAGACATCCCAGACGACTCTCTCCTCCCAATTGTCGGTGGCTATATAGCAAGCATCGCCTCGAACGAACGTATCACGTCTCCAGACCACTTCCAAGACGTCCGACTTCTCGACCTTCGCATACCGCAAGAGATCTCCTATGGCCCCGGCGCGGTGGGCGTCGTCTATCCGAAGAACTTCCCTTCAGATATCGATACCTTCATCGACCTCATGGGCTGGACTTCCATCGCCGACACACCTCTACGTCTCATTTCCGCTACACAGTCTAGTGCCACAACCCTCAGTACCCCTTCACCTCTCCGAAACTTCGACCTTACCTCCTCAACCAGCCCACGCCTCACGATCCGCTATCTCCTAACCAACATCCTCGACATAATGTCTATCCCTCGGCGCACCTTTTTCGCCTCCCTCTCCTACCTCCTGCAGCCAACGGACCCGAACTCAGATATGGCTTATCAAAAGACTCGCCTCCTCGAACTCGCCGATCCTTCCCTCATCGACGAACTATGGGACTACACCACCCGTCCCAAACGCACAATCCTGGAAGTCATGATGGACTTCACTCAAGTCAAAATCCCTTACCAGTACATCCTCTCCATAATCCCTCTCATGCGTGGCCGACAATTTAGCATCGCCTCGGGTGGAGCTTTGAAGCGGGATGAGCAAGACCGCACGCGAATACAGCTTCTCGTCGCCATTCTCGATCCTCCAAGTCCAATCATCAAGTACCGCCGGCGATACGGCGTCGCAACACGATACATCGCTACTCTCCGCGCGGGTCAAAGGATCTCCGTCGGCGTGCAGCCCGGATACCTTGACGTGTCGCCTGCCGAACTCGACGTACCAGCCATCATGATCGGACCAGGAACAGGCCTCGCGCCGATGCGAAGTTTGATCTGGGAGAGAGCTATGTGGCGATCGCAGCTCTCATCCACTTCATCGACACCTCATGACGAAACGACAACTAAAGACCTCCTCTTCACTGGCCACCGCTCTCCTACGTCCGACTTCTTTTTCGCCGATGAATACCCCACCTTCCATACCCTTACAGTCCACCCATCTTCCTCTCGCTCTCCCGAGCATCCGCGGCAATACGTTCAGGATGCCATTCTGGCGCACAGTCGGGAAGTATACACCGCGCTCGTAAGAAAGGGCGGGAGGGTGTTTGTGTGTGGGAGGAGCGGAGCTATGCCTAAGGCGGTGAGGGAGGCAATCTGCCAGGTTCTGGAGAAGGAGTCTGAGGAAAAATTGAGTGGGGAGGAAGCGGAGAGGTGGGTTGCAAGATTGGAGAAGGAGGGCAGGTGGAGGCAGGAGACTTGGTGATGTTCTTCTTTGTGATACGGGGAAAGGGCAGTGCGGGATGATTGATTGATGCAAAGCGCCAGCAAACTGATGGCAGCTTGCTGGATTTTGCGTGGCAGTTGGAATGGAAATAGATATAGAGTCCGACATGGCTGTTCCGACTTGCGTCTTGCACACATGCTTATGTTCGTGGACCTGTGGACATCATGTTCCTTCCAGAGGGTTGGTGGCTTCCTAACGGTGGACTAGGTATGGTTTCACAACAGCGATTGGAACACGAAGGCTGATGAACTTCCCAGTCGAACACTACAGCACTCTCCATATACGCAAATCCTCTCAAATTCGAATTTAATGCAGGCGGAATCAATCCGAGGTCTCCTTCTCCCGAGCTAGTCGCCTCGCGCATGCTTGGTTCTCCCGATATAAGACCAGTCGACTCTCGGGCTCTGTTCGTTCACTTGAGTGGACCTCGGCAGCGGGAGTTACATAACATATTACCCGCACTTTCACGAGCACGGCTGCAGCCGTCCTCGACGAAAGACTTGGAGGGTTTGACTTGCAGCATTCGTCTCCTCCACAAGACTGCGCGGACACTTCTCAACTCTCTGCGCACTCGACACATCCGAAGCAAGCATGGAAGGTCCCACTCCCACGATGGAGCCATCAACAGCTACTGCACCTCCCGAAAGTGCTTCGATCGATCAGGCGATGTCTCTGCCTCAGCCGACCGCGCAAAGCCACCCTCACACGGCGGACGTGGTCTCTGTCGACGTCTCTAACGCCAGTGCTTCCGCCACTACCGAAACCGTCGCCGCCACTACCATCGCCGACAACACGTCCAACAATACCCCATTTCAGGAGTCCATCGAAGACGCCCACGCCCTCCTGACCCGCCAGCTCGCGTCGGTCACCAAATTCTACCGCGACACGGGCATCGTGTATCACAACCTCGTCCCACATCTCGCGCATTTCCCTCACATCATGACCCACTTATCCTTCGGGGTGCTCAACGCCCTCTTCACCGTGCCAGCAGACGAATCCACGCCAACATCCTCCACTGTGTTCCTCCTCAACCTCTCTTACATCGCCACGCTCTTGCCTCGTCTCGGGTTGATCAACCCACAGGAGATGCCGGATCCAGTCGCCGAAGAGGCGGACATTAGAGCTGCGCTGTATGCGCTCGACGACTCTTTGGAGGCGTTGAGGGTGGTGATGCTGACGGCGGAGGTACACATGCACCTCGTGGAGCTTCTTTCAGGGGTCGAGCCGGGGTTCATGGTTGAGGAGACTCAGGGGTGGACTGGAGATCGGAATCGGTGGCTGGAGGCTTTGCATGAAATGGGTGAGATGTGGGCTTTCGAAGGGGAGGAGGTCGAGAAGGAGGAATCGGAGGAGGGGAGCGATTTCGGGAGCGAGGAAGAGGGTGATGAGGACGTGGAAGATGCGGTAGTCATGGTGTAATGGCCATATTGCGTGGACAAGAGCGTTTCTTCAACAGGACCATTATCCTGGTGGTTTGAAATTGGTGCACAGCCAGCGATGTGCTGAGAACGAGTGTCGAAGCAAAAGCTTCAACGAGCTGGGTCTGGTCATGGTTTCTGCACTGTTTCAAGACAGCCGGGAGCTTACTGCGAGTCTATTGCAATGAGGATGCGTAGCTGGGCTTCGAGGAGCTCGAGATGAAGTTGGAGAACAAAGACAGGTGGAATGCAGTCTTACATTACGACTACAAAAGCAGCTCGATAGGCTCTCATTGTTGTCTCAGACATGCTGCATTTTACATGATAGAACGAAGCCATGCAACTCTACGTACTGGTCTCTACGAAGCCTGACTATGCCAATTCGATGGTCGAATGCCATCTAATCGTTACCTATCGCATTCTCAGAACGAGGTTTGTGTCATCGTGGTATCGTTATGTGGGCAAGGCTCTTCTTTTAGATGTAAGAGATTGTTTGATCAAACAAGTCATCAAAGGACATTCAATTCCTTCACAAATTGGTTTGTCGTGAGCATACAGAGGCTGACTTTTTCTGCCTTCCTTGTGTATCCCGCTCTGGCCTTGCACTGGTGGACATCCTTCCCTAAGGTACGGGGGAAAGTCGATCAAGAAGCTGATGAAGATCTCAATTCGCCGCACAATCCTTCTAGATCTATACTCAACAAAAGTTACAAGAAGAGCTTCGACCGTACGCATACATCCGGCGCATGTCGTCCTGGTAAAGGCCTCTTGCTCACCTGCCATATACAAACTTGAGCTCACGGACTCTCGACACGTCGAACTTCGATGAGCGCTATGCCAATAGCGCTATACTCTGGTATGTCTCTGCCTCCGGTATTGCTTTCATAGGCAGAGATTTGTCTTCGAAGGACGATTCAGGGGCTTTCATTCACTTGAGTAGATCCTTAGCAGCCGGATTTACATAATTCCCTACCCGCAATGCACGGTCCTGCGGCCGAAGCCGTACTCGATCGATGACCTCGAGCTTCTGGTAGGCAAGTTCCTGTTTAATTCACCAACATTGCGCAGATATTTTCGAAGTCGTGTCGCACTCGCCATTGCCAGACACATCTCCTGTGAGCATCCTCAAGCTACTCAGTGGCCACTAGCATCTCTGCCAATCGCCAGGTCAGTAGAATCTTGATCCTGAAGCGCATCCCGAGACTGACATCCTCCAGTATACCCAGCGTCTTACAGATACCTGCGCCGACCAAGCCAATCAACAAATAGCAAGTCTATCAACTCGACGGCCAGCTACCGAGATGTCGGAAGCAACAATGGCAGAAGCACCAGTAGCAGAAGCACCCTTGGCAGAAGCATCCATCGCAGAAGCACCAGTGACAGAAGCTTCACGCCTCGCCGAACGCAAGCTCCGCGGCTTGGTCCAATACCACACCGAGCTGAGCCAGTACCTCGCCAACATGAGGGCCACGTACATTCGCAGAGGAAACAACTACCACAGCATTACACCCCACTTCAACACTTATGGCAAGGGCCCACCTCCAGCCGCGTCTTTCAACCTCGTACACGCGCTATTCACCTGGCCACATCACACCGTCGCAGGTACCAACGCTTTCGTTCGCAAACTGGTCCTACTGCGCCGCTTGCTCGCTTCACCGTTGTACTTCGAGGCCAGGATGGCGAGAGCAATCGATGCGGGACAGGAGGATGCGAGATGGGATGAGCTGCTGCAGTATGCCCAGAACATGGAAGATATGACGGCACAATTGGATGTGGCGTGGGATCACCTGTGTGTGCTGGACGACTATGCTTTGGGTGACGATTGTCGGCTGTGCAGAGCTGATAGAAGGGTCGTTCCTCACTGGAATATTGACAGCAGGGCGTGGATGGAAGGAATCGAGCGGGTGGAGGACTTTTGGTTCCCCCCTGTGGAGACCAATGATGAGGAGAGGGACAAGGAGAGTAGTGACGACGAGAGTGATGACGACGGCGGAGAGCATGGAGAGCATGACGTAGAAGGACCCGAGGAGAATGCCACCGGCGAGGAGGTCAGTGAGGAAGAAGGCGATGAAGCGGTTGAGGATTGCGATGCTGAAGAGATTGAGGTCTCGGAGTAGGGATACCGTTCGAGGATGGAGGGTACAGAGCGTCGACATACACAAGGGCCAAGGACGAGCGGTCATCGGTGTTCTGAGAACTTATTGCTTTGCTTCGGTGGTGGTTGATTCGGTACTCGGAGAGGATCGATCGTCAAAGTCGACCAATGGAGCACAAGCGTCCCGCAATGGTCCATGAAGAGATATGCTTCCGTCTGCTCGCGTCTATCGCAGCACAGTGTGATATTCAGGTCGATAGACGTCGCACACAGCGCTGACGACTTCGACGCACGTAATTGTGCCAGCAGCCACCCCTTTCGTCGCGGAGAGCATCAGAAGTATCTTATCTCATCGCTCCTCGGATCGATATAGCTGACAGGAGCACAGTATCGCTATGATACGTGGGCTTGAGACCAATGCTCATGTTCACGGATCCAGGCTACATTCATCTCGTGAAGCTTGAGTTCAATCTGAGTAGCACCGCAACAATATCGTCAAGCTCTGCTTGAAGCTCCACACTGCGTGTAGCTTCCGTTTGCGATTTCGCTCCCGAGGAGCATGTTTTGTGTCGTGTGGCGTGATTTGAGAGGGGACAATTCACGAGTATGCCCTCCGAGCGTCGAAGTCGGACTCTCTTCCCCATCCCACCCACACTTTTACATCAACCTTTTCCAGCTGATCAAGTATCAACTGCCCTTTGCGTACTCTCAAGATGGACGATCGTTCGCCCTATCCAGCGGACGATCCCAACAGCGCTGGCTACGCGCGCGGCAATGACGACGACATCGATCTCTGCCACGAAATGGACTGGCGCATGAGTCTCAGATGCTACTACACCGTCGTGTTAGAGGACTTCAAGGACATTACCTCGATGTATCTCAGTCTCGGCGAGCAGTACCACGCTCTTTCGCCCTTCCTCCCATTTGGTCCTGAAGGGCCAACCGGCGCTGTCTTCATCCTCCGCGCACTCTTCAAATTGCATCTTCCCATCTTCGCGGATTCGCACAATGTGTTTCTGCAACGCCTCGTCACTCTCACCACCGCCATTCCGCAGTATGCCGCGGCGGGTCAAGAACCCGACAATCGGCATGAAGGGAAGAGGCGCTGGCTGCAAGAACTCGATAAGGAGCTGTTCGCGATGAAGGATGAACTGACTAGGACTAAGTCCCATTTGGAGAGTCTACTCAGTAATGGTCAGGCGAATCTTGTTGATGGCTGGGAAGAAATGGACGGGGATCGGAAGACGTGGGTCGCGAAGATCAAGGAGTTGGGGTTGGGTAGTGGGTTGAAGCAAGCATCTGGAACGGAACCGGCTGGAAAGGATGCTGGAAACCGTATGGAAGAGTAAATGCCTATGCCGCAGGCAAGGCAAGATGGCGGCAAGGACTTGTGAAGTCGGTGTTGTTGGCTTTTGCTTGGCGATTTGTGTACTTCTTGCTTGCGTTTGGATCTGTGATGGTGTGATCGGATGATGAGCGCTATATGCTCCGGAATAGGAGCAATACTTGTATGCACGTAGCATGGCAACATGGTCAGAGCCATAGATATCTCCACGCCTGTATCTCGTCAACGATCGCACTGTGTAGTACATCCTGTTCGCAAGCCCGTGCACTTACCACTCGGAATTCCAAACTTGTAATCCACGAGAACGTGTCGTGTGTCGAGAGAAGACAAGTCACCAACACATTCCCGTTCCCGTAACGCAGCGGCCCTCGACACATTCTCGCCTCTCTCTTCTTAATCCTTTCGCCCTTCCTCCGAACTGCCAACCTTCAACTCAAAGCATCTCACAGACACAAACAAGACAAATTTCAACCAAGATGGCTGATCATCCCGACAGTCTTGCTTCCGTGCTGACTCAACTCGGTCTCTGCCGCAGACCAGACGGCGATTTGATCAATCTCCCGACCTTGTTCGCCATCCTCAAGGGCCAGCTCATTCAGATCACAACTCAGTATCTCAGACTAGGCGTGGAGTATCACAACTTCGACCCTAGCGCCCCGGTCGGTGACGGATCAGATGAGGCTGCTATCCATTTCCATGGACTCCGCGCCTACTTCACACTTGGAGGACATTTCCCATCGGCTCCCGATGTCTCTTTTCTTGATCGTCTCGCCACGCTTCACGCCGCCTTCCCGCACTTCGCGGCCGCTGGTGAGGAGCCTGACAATGAGCAGGGAGGCAACAGGCGCTGGCTGAATGCCCGCGACGAGGAGCTGGATGATTTGAAGGATGCGCTTGTTGCGGCTGAGTTCCATCTACGCATCATGGTGTCCACGACGCATGCAACCGGCGGCGATGTCACGTCTCTCAAGAAGGGATTCTCGATGGACAAGGAGATGTGGGAGGCAAAGGTCAAGGAGCTGGACTTGGCCAAGTGGTGGATTGCGGAGACTGAGGAAGGGGCTGGCGATGCGATGGAAGAGTAGAAGATGGAGGAGAGTTGACCAGACTGAGAGGCAACATACGATGGCGTTTAGGATTTTTGTTGCTTTTGCTCGGCGTTTTGGTTGTTTCTTGCTTTTGACCGGATCATCGGAATCGAGCAGGGCGTTCTGCTCTTCGGCGGGAGACGCGTTGCATAGCATATCACCATAGATGGACGTCGCCGTAATGAAATGAAACACGATATCTCAACTCACAATGATCTCCAACAAATTCTCTGCTCCGCCCGTGCCGATATTCAAGAAGCTTCGTCTCGAGTAGTCCTCCACGGGATAAATCCGACTCTTCGACGTACCGAAAGCCTGGTGCATACCAGACCGTGTAGATTGAGCTTCAGAGGCAGCGGTGCTGCTAGACAGGCCAAGTGTTGGTCGAGATGTGCAGCAGCCCTCCATTTAGGGTTACGTCCAATTGACAAGCTGAGCTGAACCCGCATGAAGGATGCATGAAGGCTGCAGGTCGGCGGCTACATTGATCCTTGTGCAGGTCTTCCGCCACTATTTGACAAATAGTGGACACCGTCGTTTTCAGCCGCACCTCGAGCGACGTCTCGGCATTCTGGGACCGTTGCGGGCTCTCAGCAGCGATATCACCATACATTAAGAACCATCCATCCACCGCCCGGACTTCACGATGGCGAATGGCCGCTTCCGCATAGCCATTCAGCTCATGGTTCCATATATCGGCTATCACCATGTTCTGATGATATTGATAATGTGCTCTTGGATACTTTCCGGTCAGCCAACATCGCTCGAAAAGAATCGTTCAAGCCCGTATAATCACCTCTGACTGATGAATCACTGGGTCGCAGCACTTCTCCTTGCTGGCTGTACCTCTAGCAGCAGCACGACTAGCAGCATCTATCTACTTTCAATCACATATCACGACCGCTCCAACTCGAGCGGTGCAGCGAGTACCATCTTCGGCAATGCGTCAACAGGAGGATCCGTCACCGTGCGAGCTGGCTATCTTGGGATATGCGCAAGAGCCACGGATCAGGAGCCATGGATCTGCGCGAGCGGAGCTTCTGGGCTCGGAATGGCCTTTGCTGGTAGCGGCACGGAAAGAGATCCACTAGATGCCCTCCATTGGGCCCAACGCTTCAAAAGCGACGTTGTTTTCCCAGGTTTCGTGTTCGGTGCGATAGCTCTCTCCGCTCTGGCGTTCTTCGGACTTTGGACTTTCCCTGGCTGGCACGAGGAGCGTGACACACGGACAGGATCCGACATCGTCGTCAAGCCGTTTCCGAGCAGACCAGTGAGCCAGGCAAGTCTGTTCCTGCTGGGCTTGGCATCTCTCTTCTTGATGACATCCGCCCTTTGGCAACATGTTGCCGCGGCGACTGCAGCTAGCATCATATCTTCAAGCACGCAGGGCTATCTTTCTGGAAGTGTGGGACCGGCAGCGGCGGTGTTAGTGTGGCTTGCGTTGGCGTTCACAGTCGTGGCAGGGATGGGCATTCTTGTGATGATACTGAGCATTCATTTGTTGGACCGATTGACTGATGAGTAGAGACCAAGGTGGCAGAGGACCAGAATCGGAGGCCGACATTGCCATGACTCCAACGTCCGCACCAGCAGTTCATACAACCTCGCCACTTTCGTCGTCGGACGTGTCGCTCGCACGACCCCACGATGCCATGTGACTTGTGACATCCCCACGACCTAAGAACAGTCCAAATACCAATACTAAGCTGGACAGCACGAGGAAGAGGCTGATTGCGGCGTTGAAGCCGACGTCCAAGTTCGTCGACTCCCAGGCGAGTGCAATCGGAACGATGACGAAAGCCGCACATAGTACGAACAGAGAAATGCTGCCAAACACCTTCCTGCCGCCTCGGTGCCAGATCTCTCGCAGTGTGAACAGCACAATCGTCAAGAAGGGCGCTTTTTCTCCTCGTTGAACACCCGAGAGTGCCCAGAAACGCTCCAGAGCACCGCGTGAACTTTCGGCGATGAATTTGCTCGTGAGCACCAAGCGTACAGCATATGCGAAAAGTGCAATGCCCAGCGATGTGACGATGAAAGTCCAGAGTGGTACGCCATTTTGGAGTTCGTGGATAGACATGCTGAAGAGAGACGCGGTGAAAGACAGCGGGATGAAGATGAAGGCCAGTTCCGTGAGTTTTGTCACACTCCTTGCCTCGGCGATGCTCCTTCTGCTTTCGGAGAATTGCACATCAGCCCGAAGAGCCGTATATGCTTCGTCCAGTCTGGATTTTATGCGCAGTATGTCGGCGTCCACATCGTTGAGTATGATCTGAACGTCCTTGGGTAGCGGATCATCGAGGAACACAAAGTCGATGAAATCGCGAAGGCTCCTTCCAATGGCAGGAACTTCAATCTCAAACTCGGCCATCAGTGCTCTCCAGCCGTCCACTCGTCGTGACATGAGATAGTCGTCCAAAGAGTCCTGACTAATCTCATCCAGGGCCCATTCTAGGCTGTTGAAGAAGGCCTTGGAGTCGAGTCGTACCACACGTAACAGCGCAAGGATGGGATCTGCTCTGAAGGAATAGCATTCCGGTACGGTCGATTCGACTTCTCTGCGGATCGCTGTCGTGGTCGAGACCAGACTATGCGTGGCGCGCTTCAATGACGCGATGTCCTTCGGAGTTGCTTTCATTTTGTTCATTGGGAAATCTAAACGGAGCCGAGGCAGTATGGGGACTGCCATTGTCATTTGGATCTCGTCGCATTCATATTGCCGAGAACTTCCACGATGTCCACTAGTCGAGATAGGGTGCAGTCCTGATTGGGAATCCGTAATGGCTGGCAAGGGATCTAGCAGAAGAATGACTGTTGATCGTGAGTCCGCTGGACGTCCCTGCATGCGGGAAACATCAGGCGATGAGACTTACTTGTAGGCACAGTGCCGTGGTGGCAACGGAAGAAGCTCACTTTCTCTTCCCATGCGGTCGGAATCGCATCTCGCTCCCAATCCACCTCGGACTCCTCGTGGTCGCTATGAAGCGAGTCTGCCTCGTCAGGAATTGCAGGCATGTCTCTTTGCACATCCGAGCGCGTCGACAAAGTCCAGCTACGCCGGAAGATATTCGTACTGACCACAGCTTGATGACGTCTGCCGCCGAAGTCCGGTCGCCCGTTCCTACCGTAAGCTGCGTCCGACCAGACTATGCTCCCGGGCGCCACTTTCTTGACATCGCTGGATTTTCGCTCGATCTCTTGCGGGTCAAGAAGAGTGCTTGGCACCGAAACCAAGGACGAAATCTTCGGATGTTGTCTTACTGGACGATACCATTTTAGCGAGACACATGATTTGGGCATCCAGCTATTCGGTAAGGGCTCTGCGTAGTCCATGTTTCCGTAGCCCGACCTGTGTAGGTGCTCGGCGAAGAGCTCTGGATCAACCTCGAGGACGGAACCTACATGGTTGATAACTTCTGCGGACAAGTCCTCCACAAGAATGAAGCGTGTCATCACATCCGGATCGGTAACATGCTTCATCGTGCGAAGAGCATCCAAGAATTCTTTGCCCGGTTTCACGGCCTCGTGAACACGCGGCAGATCGTGGCCGTGGAGATAATCAACACAAGTCACGATGCCTTTGTTTTTGTGCCGAGCGCTTTTCTTTGAAAACATTCGTAGATAAGGCAGACAATCCAGCAGAGGATGTATGCTCTCCCAGTAATTGACCGGTTGGACAACCCAGTCCGCAGTCATTGGCTCGGTCTTGGCGGCTCCGGAGGCGATCGACTCTGGCAGAGGTATGCGGAGCTCCACAGGACTTCCAGCATCTTGTAATTGTGAAAGGGAGCCCTGCTGAGCTGTTGAGGGACCGTCTATAGTGTCGACGTCTGCAGAGGCCGCAGATACCGACCTGGATGGCGGCAAAGCTATTTGAGACGCTGCGATGGCCGTCGCATTTTGCAAACACAAAAGCGAGTCGACACTAACAGTCGCATGAGGCAGTCGAGTGTCTTGATCGCTCCTCGATGCGCCCGCTCGTGCCTGTGATGAGGCGTCTCCATGGCTCAAGGGGGTCGCAGACGCTGATTGTGAGTCTGGCAGCGGAATCCGAGACGCAATCGTCGTCTTGGAAAGATCCAGTTGTTTCAGTGAGCCGACGCTGGCGTTCGCTGGTAGATTATGGGCTTCTGCACTACGGCCCGTTGCAGAAGATGCTGATTTCGAGTCCGGCAACGGGATTTGGGAGCCGTGGACAGTCTTGTCATTCCGCGCCCGCGAGGCAGAGTCACCGCTGGCTATCGCTGCTGATATCACCGTCTCGGCACTGCCTCTTCTTGCTCCCTCTCGGGCCTGACTTGACGAAGGACGAGCAGACTGCGGAGCTGGACCGGCTGCTTCCACATCCTTCAGCCAGGCTTCAAGCGGGGATAATTCGGGCATTGCTCTCGACTGTCGCGTCGTTGCTTGTAGATTCCATGTTCTCTCGGACGAAGATCATGAGAGTCTGTTGATTCATCAGCGGTGGTGCGACGCACGTCGGAGATGCACTACTGCAGTGCCCTGCAAGCCACCAGAAGGATGCGGAAGCATCTCGGGCGAGGGACCCATTATGTTGTGCTCCTCGGGTTGTCAATAGACATCTCAGTCCGTACAGGCAACTCTCAGGCGCCCGACGGGTAGTCGTCGGACCTGATGGCAAGGCATTGGAACGTGGACGAGAGTGTGAGCGGAAGACGAAGAAAACACCTTTCGATTTCAGACGGCCCGCCGAGAGATCTAGTTAGAATTGAAAGCTCATATCAAAGTCTCCCATCAAATATTCATGGGCTAGTTTCACTTCACCTCTAAGGTATTCCACATACGATACAGGAGAACGATAATCAATGGAAATGTGTATTGCGATCTGAACATGTGTATTCAGTATTACTTGCTACGTATCTGTGTCGTTCAAAGTGAACAATCCGCATGTACCCAAACCCATTGTGCTAATACCCAAACGCCATGATCTTACCATTGTTCCAATCTTGATCAAGCAGAAAGCCTCCCAGAATATCCCGATCGGTCTCAAGAGCAATCCTTAAACTCATCCTCGACGTCCTGCTCGATACCGAATCGTTGCCCGATCAGCGTCCGTGACTTCCCATCCTGACCTCCGTTGCCCAATGCGCTGCATGACCTCAACCGCCTCGTCCCAATCCCTCTTCTGCGCGGTCCAGTACCTCTGCCGGGCACTCTCATCTCCAGCGCCTGTCTCAGTCAACCCGTCCACAGCCTCCATGTAAAATTCCGCGGTGACCAGACGTTCCTTCAGCTCATCAAGCACTTCATCAGCCAGCTCCATGGTAGCCTGGACCTCCGGGTAGCCCTCGACGGAACCGTGCACGAGTGCCGCACGGTTGACGTGGATGAGCGATTCCTTGACCGCAGAGAGCCGGGAGAGGAAGAAGTTCGTCGGGCCATGCTCGAGGGACGGGAGGCGGAGGATGTCCGAGTCGAATTGTCCGCCCTCGGAGAGTTGGACTGTGAAGAAAGCCTGGAGGCTTGCGAGGGGCACGACGTGGACTTGGCCCGGGGTCCACGGAAGAGGAGCGTGGTGGGCTTCGTCGGGGGCGGGAAGCACAGGGGCGAGGCTGTGGTAGAGCTCGCCAAGCGCGGTGTACAGGTTGGTGATGGTGCTGATGTCGCTGTGCAGACTGCTGTGGAGGGTTGTGAGGCTTGCGAGGTTCGCGAGAGCCGAGAGTGTGGTAAACGGGGGTGTGAACCGAGTGTCTGGTTCAGCCAGTACGCCATCTGGCCACCATCCCAGGCGTTGAGCTGGGGTGTTGGGTGGTGCCCTTGGAGCGGCGGGCGACTCGTCCATCTTGGTTGTAGGTCTTCTGAGTTGCGTTTTCTGTTGTGGTGCTTGCGCTTGGTAAATTTCTGAGGTTGGGGTTTGTCTTTGGTGGTTTGAGAGGTCTGAGGAAGAAGGGAAGATCTCCAGGTACAGCGAGGGCTTGTTTTAAATACCACAACGCTCTCATCCTCGTTCATCGTCACTCGTAGACTGGCGACACGACACAACACACGACACTCATCATGTTCGCGTGAATACAATGCCAAGGTAGAGCGTCTTCACTCGATCAGACAAAGCCTCCTTGTGTTGTGTGTTCCGCAACAAAGCCACTGTTCATCGAGGCCCCGAGGAGCAGATGCTTTGTGGCTTTGCCGTGCTGGCCTCAAGGCGGGGAGACATTCGAGGCGGGAGCGAACGAGCGACGAAAGTCGAAAATGCAGACCAAGATCGCGGAAAAACTGGTGTGGGTATAGTGAGAGAAGATGGACGGAAGTATACTCGCTGGTTGTGCAAGTCGGGAATCCGGGTCGATTTGAGTATATAGATAGGTGCGCTGCGGTGTTGGTCGTCCTCTCGCAGAACAGCAGAGCATTGCAAGAGCGATAGCATAAATATGTCTTCAGCTCGGTGCTTAAATGCAAGACAGTCCGTTGGTCGTCTGAGACATGCATCCGAGATTTGTGAGCAAACGTCGCCCTTTGTCAATGCTCAGCCATCTGCCCTTGCCCGACACGGATCGCTCTTGCGACGCGTGGAGATTGCGATGATATGCGAACCGTATCTCCTCGCTCATATCTCGCTGTGAGGGATCGCGGGAGCACTGTATTCTGCTCCGGTCACGGTTCGGACATTTTCCTGCCACAAGATCCATCTTCGCTTGCTTCGCCATGGGTCGGAACGGTCAGTGTCTGCTTTCTTAGAGCCATCATGCAGCACGAGATCACCACTTCCCCCAAGCATCATCCTCATCTTTCTTCCCACCTCCACCCGTGTTCCTCATTGCACTCGTTCCGATACTGCTCTTCTGCTGTTTCTGCGCCGCAACACTCTCTCCTGCCGCCGCAAAGTCATCCCAGAAATCCTTCTTCTCCTTTGGCGGTCCTGCGGGTTCCTGGCCGAATGAGTCCCAGAAATCAGGCTTCGCTGGTCCCGCACCGCCGCCTGCACCTCGTTGTGTACCAGCATCCGGGTCGACGAATTTGTTGAATTGATCTCCTAGCCCTTTTGTACCTTGCTGCACTGTGCTTCCTAGCATGGCGGCCTGTCTTCTTGCTTGAGCTGCTAGCTCTCCATCCGCGAGTGACTTCATTCCTGGTTGGATATATGTCTGGTTGACCGCAGCAGCCTGCTTCGTTACGGTAGACGAGAACCAGGAGAAAGACTTTGTCAGCGCAGCCACAGGATCCGCTTGAAAGTCGGCGATTCCTGCTGGTGTAGAGTTGCTGTTATTGGAGGGAGGAGGCGCGGAGCCAAATCCGGAATACTTGCCGCCTTGCGAGGGAGCGAGACCTTCTGGTCTGGACTCATTTTCGGCGCCTTTGCTGGCGAAGTAGGCTTCGTTGCGGGACTTTTGAGAGGGCGAGATGGTCCGTTGTGGAGTGGCGGAGTTGGATAGCGAGGATGGTGTGTTGCGCCCAGAGGAGAGAGGCTGTTGTTGGCGTGGTTGTGCAGCAGGGGTCGTCTTCTTAGGTTTCGCGCCGGGCACATATTCCGTTCCCTCAACCTTTGCTGTCAATCGATCTTTCCATTCCTCGCCTGCCTCGGAATCGTACCGCTCAGCGATTGTGCATGATTCGAAATCGCGACCCATGAGCGAGTTACTTGAATGGTTGTTGAAGAACTCCTTGTATGGCTTGTTACCTCCCAGCTCCATCTTTCGTATCTCCATTGTCTTAAAGGCGTCCATGGTCACACTTCGGACGAAGGAGATGTGTACGCCTAGCGAGCGGTGAATACCCGAGCACGCGAGGCAGAAGAAGATGCCCAGTTTGGGAGAGGCCTTCGACGCATCTATCGTTAGCCTTGTCTATGGTGTGTCTTGATTCACCGTGACTACACACCCATTGTGGACTGGGAGCGCCACAGTCTATGCATCTGTTGTTCTCGTTCGTCTTGGAGATCTCGACCAGCTTAGACCTCGTCTCCGGGTCCACCTCCCACATCTTGTTGCTCATCGTGGCGGTATTGGATTAGTGGTGGTGACCTTGGCGGTGGGTTGGTGGGTATCGACCTGGGGGTGTTGTTGGCGCAGTGTCTATCGATTGTGGCTGGTCATGGAGATCTTAGTCACGGCGGTCGAGGATCGTGGGTCGTTGTGAGTTTTGACTGTGTATACTCTGGTTGCCGTCGTCCTCGTGGTCGAAAGATCAATGCGATCGTCAACCTGCGCGTACACGTGTGGATCGTCAAATTGTTGCTTCGTTGTCACGACAGGGCGATCGGCAAACTCGCCTGGTCACGTGCGGCGCTCGGGTCCGAGGAATTGGGGCTCGTTCTTAGCCCCGGAGGGTTCTGTCAAGATCTTGGCCCATGAATCGCCTCCCACCACAAACAACCACCATCTCACTATCACTACCGGACTCGAAGTCTCGGACATCTCAATCTCCTTTTCTCCTTTCCATGGCCTACGTAAAATCACTCATCGCGCTGACCTGTCGGCCAAATGCAGCGGCAATACTTCCATGAGCGATGTCTCCCAAGCATTCAGGCAAGCCATGCACGTTCTCTGCTACTCGGGCGACGGCACACATACCACTTCGGAAAAAAAATTGCCAGCCAAATGGTCAGCCCACCAATATTGGATGATCACAATGAGGGTTCTGGCCACGGGATGTTCGACCAGTCGCCTTCTTTCCTTCTCGCGATCGGACATACGCAGGGTCTTGCGGCATCCTAATACGGTTTAAATCATGACCTCGTTTTCCTGAAGATCTTCAAGCCACACGAGCTGGACAGTGGAGCCACGATTCTGGACGCTCTTGGTATGCGAGGCGAGTTCGCGGATAAGTTGTTGCCCATATCTCCTGTATGTGTGTCTTTTCCCGTCATCCTTTTCGTTGGTGCGTTTCTCTGCTCAGTCGCATCGTTCTGGCGCACACTCTCTCTCCTCTGGCATTGATACCATCTTCAACATGCGTTTCTCTCTCGTATCCTCAGTCCTCTCCCTGCTCTCCCTCAGTGCCGCTCTTCCTGCGAGTCCAGATGTCGAGCCACGACAAGCCGCGTCTTCCTTCTCCCGCTCCGTGATGTATGTTCAAACCTTCCGAACTACATCCGGAGGACAATTCTCTCTTCTACCTCTCGTCAACCAAAGCACCGCGGTCACACACGTCTATCTCGCAGCGGTTCACATCAACTCTGCGCCTGGTGACATCAATCTCAACGACAACCCACCCAGCGATGCTATCTACAGCACTGTCTGGCAGGAAGTTGCTCAACTGCAAGCTCGCGGCGTGAAAGTCATGATGATGTTAGGAGGAGCCGCGCCAGGTTCTTACCCTCGCCTCTGCAGCGGCACCAATGGAGCAGTCGTAAGTTATGCCATTTCTCTACTCACAACATATCTAACCAACCCCAGAACAACGACTTCTACGCCCCGCTCCTCGCCATCATTAAAAAGTACAAAATCCAAGGTCTCGACCTCGACATCGAAGAGCGAGTCCCTCTCTCCTGCCCTCTCAACCTCCTTCGCCGTCTCAACTCCGACCTCGGCCCCTCCTTCATCCTCACAATGGCACCCGTAGCATCCGATCTCCAACCCTACGAACAAGGCCTCGGCGGCTTCTCCTACTCCGCGCTCGACCGTCAAGCGACATCCTCCGCCAAACCCAACGGCAAACTCGTTAACTGGTTCAACGCACAGTTCTACAACGGCTGGGGCGACGCCAGTTCGTCTGCGGGATACAACAAGATTATTCAGAATGGATACTCTCCCTCCCGCGTTACTATCGGTCTGCTTGCCAATCAAAACGACGGTGGGAGTGGCCACTTCTCCGCGGGTGCGTATCAACGAACGCTCAACACCCTGCGCTCGACGTACTCGAACTTCGGCTCGGCGGCTGGATGGGAGTACTGGGACGCCGGCGAGCTTGACGGGTATTCTCCCGCGTTACAGAATCACCAGTGGGTGCGCGTCGTTCCTTCATACGCAGCCCGAGCGAGGACCTCGACTACGAGCAGTGCGAAGAGCGCCAAGCGTAGCACCAGTCCGAACCCGAATACTTTCGAGGGACTTCTAGCGAACGAGGCGAGCAGTGCTGCTCCGGATACGTCGACGCAGATGAACTCCAACCCGCCTGTGCCGTGGCCGTTGGGTCTGAATAAGTTGCTGGGTGCGGGAGCGGGATTTTATCAGTCCGTTGCGGCGATGAACAGGAGTAATGGCGATGTGACGAGGGCGGCGAAGGAGTTGAAGTTGGCGAATTTGATCGGTGATATTGGGGGGATTGTGGGGAATGTGGGGAATGTTCTTGAGGGTTTGACGGGTGGTCGTGGTTAAGGACATCGACAGAAAGTTGTGGTGCTACAGGACAGCCATGTAAGGGGATGGTGTTATCTTTCAGCATGGGAGAGACATATTACGGTTGATGATATAACGATTCGATAACATTCAATTCACAAAACCACATTGATTAAAAACGATATCTTTGCCAATTGTCTTCACACCATGACTCCCTACCATGTCAATACGGTAAGGGTACGTCTTGCGTACTATCGTCCAACTACGATCGCGTTCAACGCATGTGATACCAGCTTTGATAAACAGTCTGTGTCGTCCAACTGCAACTGTCGGAAGCATCATGAGGACCTCGCTGCCCCCTCCAGAGCCCGCGAAGGCAAGACGACCCTAAGGTAACCCTAACGACATTGTTCAACGTGCAAATCAGCGACTCGATGGCGTTGCATCGTATGATTTTGGTCATTAAAAATGTCTACAGAACATCGTGCTGAAAAGGAATAAATTATGCAAAACTCACTCTTCAATGAGATAGCAGTCGCGATGTACTCGTACTATAGCCCTTGTCCAGATGCGGAAGTTGGCAGATTCGTCTTTGTTCGATATTTTTGACGATAGGTAGCATTGATGTCGACCAGCGACGGCAGGGTCGGCGTACTGACCGATGTAAGAGCATGGAAACGTACGAAAAGGCCGCAGGGGTCTAGTAGGACAGCAAGAGTTGTGTTGCGGGAAAGGAAGGTGGAGGTCAACACACCACCGGGTTCGGCGGAGCCCCGGACAGATGAATTGCAAAATGAGTCCGCAACTTCCACAAGGCATTGCATCCGCAATACTGGCTCGATTCAGATCAGTAGCAAATCATTGGAAAGAGGAGAATCAAGAGCATCGTTCTGTCCGCTTAAATTTGCAAGGGAAGAGACTATTGGTCGGCTTTTCTTCGGCAGAAAAATTTGTCACGATCATATACAATAACATCCGGCACCGTTCCAAAAAGTGCTGTCTTGGTCTAATGGTTAGGATTGCCGCCTTCCATTCAAGAGAACGAGTGTAGCGGCAGGTTCGGGTTCAATTCCCGGAGACAGCAGCCCATTTCTTTTGCCCGATCGAGGCCCTCATTTTGAGCCCCATACCATGACCGCAGCTCACCCACAGCAAAAGTTATGGTCGACAGGAAAATCATCACATGAAAAATCGGACAATGGTCGACGAGCCGGCGACATACATTTTGAGCACTATCCGAGCGGATGGCATTGTTAAGCGACCTCAAGAGCATAAAACCTCCCATTCGCAGCCTCCCTCAACATCAGAAATGCCAATTTTTGACCACCTTGGGCTAAGATACCACCCGAAATCCAGCCCTGCGATCCAAGTAACAGCAAAGCGGCTGGACACATTTTGCACAATCGAACAACACGAGCTTCTTGAGCATCTTCACAAGTAGCCGTGGTTCAAACATTGGAACGATTCGACTGTGGGAAAGCCGGAGTTGGAGCCGTCGACCGAAGCCCGATAGCGAAATTTAGCTCCCGTCGTGTGCGAAAGCCGGCTGAGGAGCACAAACATCGCTTCCAGGCGATAATTCTCGACGACAGGACTGGTCACACATTGTCTATGGGCGGGACAGTACTTTTGGTACTATATGAGGTGCATTTGCGATGCAATGGACATCGTCTGCGCGTACATGGCGAGGTGATGTTTAATGTCACGTGAGACGCTTAAACTGACCTGGGAAGCCTTAAAGATATATGGAAGGCACGAAGGTGATGGACAGACCTGGGCATTGACAACACAGCACAGGATAGGACAGACAGACCGATATGCCTTGGAGCACGGAAGCCATCTGGCACCTTGCCATTTCTCCTGTACTACGGAGCATGTGACAGCAGCGATCCATGAAAGACGACATCTCGGCTCAATTATTTGATCATGAAAATGTATGGCTTGAAAGGCTTTCATTCTTGATCAGTCCCACCATATGAAACAAAGTCCGAGTAAAATCTGTATTTGCTCCCATTCCCTCATCGAACAGATATCTCGCAATGGCCAAAAAGCTGCAACGCAAAACGAAAAGCAAAGTCTCGTGGGTATTCGTAGCATATTCCAGCTCTCGCTCTCCTCTCTTCAAGAAGTCTGCTTTCTCATCCTCTCCAACTTCACCCATCGAAGCCAGAAATTGTTCCGTACAACGCCGCTTTTCGACTCTTCTCTTTCATCCAAGCGAAACAAAAACAAGCTTCATCAACAGAAAAGTGCTGTTCATTGCCTCATCCTCACAGCAGAATCAGATAATTCGAAGGTGCAATGCCTGTCTCGCCATTCTCCTTCTTCGCCTGCCACCACCTGCCGCTCACATCCGACACCTCGAGGATCTCGTGCTTCGAGAATGAAATCTCATTCGCGTCGTCTGGGTTTGCTTCGTAGCTGTAGATCGCTTTCGCGCGGTATGGGTATGTTTCCGGCGCGGTGCCTCCCGACGTCTCTGTCCCTCCCATGCCTGAGGCACCATTAGTGCCTTGCAGAGTCGGGTGTGACGACTGCTGATTGAGAGGTTGTGGGAATTGTGCGGCGGAGGCGCGACTCGACACTCCTGGTGCTCCTCCTGGGTAGCCAGTGACGGGCGAGGCTGTTTCGAATCCGGCGAGGTGGTTGGAGTTGTACATTTGTTGCTGGTGCTGCTGGTGTTGTTGAGCGGCGGAGAGGGTCGTGTCGGGTCGGTACGATTGGCGCATGGCTCTACTGCTGCGGCTGGTCGGTACGCGGTCCTTGTGGAGGGCGAGGGAGTCGAGAGTTTGTCGATGCGAGGCTTGCGGTTGGGAGCCGAAGTAGAGCATCCAGACAATCTGGCAGAAATCAGTGGGAAGTACTGAGAGAGAGACTATGCAGCATACGTACTGTGCAGATAGACAGCAGAATGAAACCAGCGGCAGCGGCCTCTTTCGCGGGACTGGCGGCGTAGATGAGTGAGTTGACTGATGATGTCGTGAAGACCAGTCCTGCCGACAGCAGAGCAGCCATTGCGACATGGTATGTGAAGACTGAATCCGAGCCGACCACGTAGATGACTCCAATGATCAGAAACAGCATGTACACTAAGCACCACCATGAGTAGTTGGGGTAGTTGTCTGAAATGTCGGCGATGATGGAGCTGACAAAGGCGATAAGCCAGCCAGACTGCGACACTGTTAGACCGTGCCAATGTGTATGTATGTTTTGTGGTATGAGATGCGACTCACTGTTCCAATGCCTATTGATCCCAACCAAAATGGGTCGCCTGCAATGTTGCCCATGCTGAATCCTTTTCCTCCGCTGTAGCGGCCATTTCCGACCTCCATCTTCTGCAGCGACGGCGAGTGGTAACCGCCGGGACTGGGCATGTAGTTGTTGGTGGTGTGGTTAAAGGAGGCGTTTTAGCGAGCGACGAGGAAATGCGATCGTGCGGCGAGCGTCGAGTCGATAAGGGCGTTCAGCGAATGCGATGTGAACGAGTGTCGTAGACTGGAGGTGGCCAGTCCGCCGGAGCTCGCAGAGCGCGCGTGTGTTGGGGCGTAAACGAAAGTCGGGTTGTGGTATAGTCGGCGAAGCGCGGGGAGTCCAAGGGGACGAATTAGTGCGCGAAGCGTCGTGCGTGGGTGGAAAATGCCACTGAAAAGAGAAACTCAGCGCCGGGCTGGTCGCGTGCTGGTAGAAGAGAGAGAGCGGTGGTGGTGGTGTTGGGGAAGTGGGACGATCGAGGGGGGTGGAGTTGTCGGAGAGTCGAGACAGCGGGCGGTGTCAGCCCTGCGGTAGCGCTTGCAGCGTCGGAGTCGAATCCTGGCGCGGGTGTTCGAGTAAAGGTCAGGTACGCTGGTGTTGCAGATGCAAGGGCTTGTGTGAGAAGCAGTCGCAGCTTTGGGTGATCAGCGCAGAGAGACGTCGAGGAAGTCCTTTGCAAGATCGGGATTCAGGGCCCAAGGCTCACACTCTCTCTCCGCAAGCGCTTTGGTCGGGACTGGAGAGAGGCTGTTCCCCGGAAAGCCCGTGAGACGAACCAAGGAATTTGCACGCCACGCGGCGGCAGGTCTTCGCGTTTCATCCACTCGGAGACTTCTCTTCTTTGTCTTCTGTCTACCACAATAACGATATCTCGAGGGGTCTACTTCATTGGCAGGACCTGATCTCACATCAATGCTTGTCAATGTCAACTACAGTACTCCAGGTCAAGCGAGTCGATACAACGCGCATGACGGTCACACTCAACGGCGACAACGGCACACGTTGAATAGGAGAAGTCTCTTCTCAGCCTCCTACGGCACAACAACGGCGAGCACGAGGTCCAGGGTCCAGATTCGCATGGATGACATTTGACAGGGTGGCAGGGAAGACCTTCTCTTGCAACATTGTCCAATTTCTTCACCATCATCTCGTACAGCAGGGTTGAGGACAGCGCGGTGAATACAGCGGCGTGTGAGAACACCGCTACTACTGCCGCTACTGCTACTATCGTCCTGCTTCTCGAAATAGTTCTCTAGATTATACTCCTTACCGAAGGTGCACGCTAG